>JAMPIO010000235.1:0-144151 GCA_024699865.1 Aphelenchoides fujianensis
GGGAGTACCTGCACGTGTGCTAGCGCGTCGCCGCCGGGGTATTTGCGGGTTCAAAACAACACGGTCTGCGGGTGACGCAAACAAACGCACGGAATGGCGGGGATGTTCCAATGATCGCAGTCAATTGTTTTCGCTCTTCCGTCACGAATGCAAATGCACGCCGCAAATACGCACACGGTCGGCGGGATTAACGTCCACGAGGCGGCGGGCAGGCTCGTTTTGTTAAAAGTTTTGTATTTGGATTCTGATGTTTGACGTGAGCCGAAAGAAGCAGCGGCGGGAATAAATGGGACGCCCTGTTCCTACTCACTCACTTTCGGCCCGACGAACGAGTTCTGTTCTTCTGCGTAAGAACGCGAGTTCTCACCAGTCTACAGCCGAATGGAGGCCTTGAACGTGTGCGGCGAGAAGCTTTGGGTGAGTTCAGATCGACAGTGCGGGCCCTCGACTCATCCACGGTCTCCTTGCATCCTCCACGGCGGTTTGAAGCAACTTTCCTACTTTCGCATCGAAGTGGGTCCTTTTGACCGCGATCTGTGAACTGCTCGTGTTTATTTTTCGTCTTTCTGGCCGCCCGCCGGCCGACAAAACCCCTTGCTTTCCTCTTGGCCCTCAAAAAGCACTCTTCTTCGTTTCTTTCCGTTCGAGCGGGCGGGCGAGCGGGCGGATGTTCTCGCGGGTAAGCGGAAAAGAAACAAGGGGGTTTGCATGGGGTTTGTGGTCGATGTCTGGGGCAATTAGAAGCCAGTTTGATTCCACTGTTTTCAGTTCAACGCTTCGTACTACGATGCGGCCGTCATTCCGAACTTCACCCGCTGCTTTCAACACACGATCCTCGTTTGGATTCCCGCCCTTTTCTTCTGGATTTGCGCCCCCTGCCTGACCGTCCAGCTGCTTCTCTACCGCCGACGAAGACGCTTCTACCCGCTGCCATGGACCCGCCTCTTGATTTCGAAGATGGTGAGCAGGAAGTGATAGGGGAGGAAGTGGACGGTTGTTTGAAGATCCTCACGATTGCCGCCTTGATCTCCGCTCTCCTTCTTTTGGTCACTTACGCCGTCGATGGACCTCGAACTCCCGTCAATCTCTCCTTCCCGCTCGTCCGCTCGATCACGATGGGCGGCTTCCTGGTCGCTCAGTTCGCCTGCCGAGCGGTCGGGATCGTCTCTTCGGGCTTCCTCTTCAACACCGCCCTCTTGCACCTGCTCGCGTCGATTCCGGAGGCCTGCTCGTGGATCGGCCGTTTGCTCGCTGACTAATGCCGAGGATCCTTTCGAACGAAGATGAAGAGGAGAGCCCGTGGCACGGACTGCTCTTCTTCGTTTGGTTCGTGGCCATCGGCGGGCAGTTCGCCCTCCAGTGCCGAGCGGACGTTCGGAGCAAGGTGGTGGGCAAACGGGCGGAGCAGTTGAACCGATCGGCCGAACTCAACTCCTCCTTCTTGTCCCGCGTTCTCTTCTGGTGGTACAACCGACTGCCGCTCATCGGGGCCAAACGGCCGGTCGAGGACGACGACCTCTTCGATTTGAATCGGGAGTGCCGCAGCGATCAACTCGATTCTCTCTGGCAGTCCGTTTGGAGGCCGAAGGCTGAAGGTGACCACAAGCCGCTTCTTTCACTTTTCTTTCTGCAGAGTTCTACGCGAAGCAGCGAGAGGCGGCGGCCGAGAACGCGGATTCCACTCGGCTGTTCGACGAGAAGCCGACGGCCGCCAATGGATCGTGAGTTTCCTCTCCCGTTCAACGATTACAATCGCTCAATTTCCAGCGCGCACAAGACGAAGAAGACGCGAGCACCCGGCGAGAAGAGCGGACCCCCGAAGCCGTCGGTCATCCTCAGCCTCCTGGCGATCTTCAAGTGGCAACTCGTCTCTTCCGGACTGCTCCGTGTGATCGCCGACCTTCTGAACTTCGCCTCGCCCACTCCTGCTCCACCGGCTGCTGGGATTTGTGGCCGAGGGAAGCGGTCGCCTTTGGGAGGGCGTCGGCTACGCGCTGCTCATGTTCCTCGCGCTGGAGCTGCGGAGTCTCCTGAACAACAACGTTTTCTTCATGATGTTCCGTCTGTCCATCAAGGTCTCGTCCATTCTGATCGGAGCGACCTTCAAGAAGGTTGGAGGGGAACGAGACGAGGAGTGTTCACTCTCTCTCTTTCAGACCCTCCGCCTTTCGAACGGCGCGCGCAAAGAGCGAACCGTTGGATCGATCGTGAACATCATGGCCGTGGATTCGGAGCGCTTTCACATGATCTTCCACCACATTCACACCTTCTGGTTGCTTTGACCAATCGTCCATCAATGCAACGCTTTTTTTAGGTCAACTCCCTTCCAAATTTTCGTCGCTCTTTTCCTTCTGTTCCGCACGCTCGGGTTGGCCGCCCTTCCCGGGCGTCTTCGTGATGCTCTCGTTCATCCCGCTCTCCTTCACGGCCTCCGTCTTCCAACGGAGGTGGCAGCAGCGGCAGATGCGCTTCAAGGACGGCGAGCGAAGATGCTGAGCGAGGTGCTCAACGGGATCAAGGTGATCAAACTGGCGGCCTGGGAACGCGCCATGCAGGAGACCATCGAGGGCATTCGGAAGAAGGAGCTCAACTGCATTCGCTGGCATCAGCTGATTCGTTCGGGCGTGGACTGCTTCTCGTTCGGAACGCCCTTCCTGGTGGCCGTCTGCTCGTTCGCCACTTACGTGTGGATGGCCGATGAGAACGCGCTCACTCCGCAGATCGCCTTCGTTTCGTTGGCGCTCTTCAACACCCTCCGATTGCCCATGCAGACGATCACGATCCTTGCCAACGTTCGTCCACCCTTTCGTTCAAAAGAAGAGAGTTTCTTTCAGTTGTCCGTCCAACTCGCCGTCTCCAACGAGCGGATCAAAGGATTTCTGTTGGCCGAAGAAGTGGACGAGGCCGGCGGTCGAGCGAAACGGCGGCGATTCGAAGGGGCCGGCCGTCGAAATTCGAGGCGGCGAGTTCGCGTGGGACTCCGCTGCGGCCTCCGCTCAAATCCTTCGAGACGTGAACCTCACTCGTTCCGCCCGGCCGACTGATCGGAGTGGTCGGGCGGGGGCGGGCAAATCCTCGCTGCTCTCCGCTCTCCTCGGCGAAATGCACAAAATTCGCGGCCAGGTCTCGCCCTTTGCGGCCAAGTGGGCTACGCGCCGCAGTCGGCGTGGTTGCTGAACTCCAGCTTGCGCGAGAACATCACGTTCGGCCGGGACTTCCACCCCGCCCTCTACAAACGAGTGGTCGAGGCGTGCGCGCTGGAAGCCGACCTGGAGGTCCTGCCGCACGGCGATCGGACGCAAATCGGAGAGAAGGCACGTGTTCCCCTCTTGTGAATCCTTTCACTCCCTACCCGTTTGCAGGGCATCAACCTGTCCGGCGGCCAGAAGGCGCGCATTTCACTGGCGAGGGCGGTCTTCCAAAATGCGGACGTCTACTTGCTGGACGATCCGCTTTCCGCCGTGGACTCGCACGTCGCCCGGCATCTCTTCGAGGAGGTGATCGGACCGAACGGAGTGCTGAAGAACAAGACCCGCCTTGTTGGTCACCCACAATCTGACCTTCTTGCGGCAATTCGATTCGATTGTCCACATCGAAGGTTTGTTCTTTCCATCTTCGCACTCATCCCTCTCGTTTAGACGGCCAAATCGTGGGCAGGGGGACGTTCGACGAGCTCCTCTCCAGTCCGAAGTTTTCCGCTCTTGTGGCCGAAGAGGAGCGACGGAAGGATGAAGAGAATGAGGGACAGCGATCCACCCGGGAGTCAACCGAAAGGGCTGTCGAGACGAGGAAGAAGACGTGGAGGAGGAGGCGGAAGAACTGGAGTCCGTTCCCTTCGATCGCCGTTTCTCCACGATCTCCGCCTTTCGCCCGCCCGGCCGCCTTCGTCTCGCCGCTTTCTTCCGACTCGAAGAACTCCCGATCGCCCCCGCCCGAAGCCAATTTGATTCGAGCGGAGTCGATGGCAAAAGGCGGCGTTCGGTGGGACGTTTACGGCACGTACATTCGAGCGGCTTCCGTCCTGTTCTCCACGTCGTTTGTGGCCCTCTACATCACGTACGCCGCCCTCCAACTGAGCCGCAATCTGTGGCTTTCCGCCTGGTCCGACGACAACCAGCGGCGAGTGGACGAGCAGAACGCGACTTCTCCGATCGGAGAAGCGAGTACGATTCGAACGGGCGGCTGGAGACGTTCGCAGCGATCGGATTCCTCGAAAGTTCGTTTTTTGTTCCCGCTTTACGCAACTCCGTCGTTTCAGTTCTCTGCTTCGGTCTCGCCCGCCTCGCTTGACGTTGGGCGGCTTGAAGGCGTCGAAGAACCTTCACACGCCCGTCTTGAGTCGAGTCCTCCGCGCGCCGTCCGCCTTCTTCGACTCCACGCCGTTGGGCCGCGTGTTGAACCGCTTCGGGCACGACATCGACGTTCGTCGGAGAGTGGAGGTTTCGGAGTGATCCTTTGCTTCCAGGTGATCGACATGAACATCACCACGAACTTTCGCTTCTTCATGCAGTGCACAACGCAAATTGCGGCCACCATTCTGGCGATCAGCACGACCACGCCGCTCTTCGTCCTCGTGTTTCTCGTCCTCGTTGCCCTCTACGTCTACCTTCTGGTAGGAACAAAAGGAGGACAGGATGAAAGGGAAGCTTGCAGAAGTACTACGTGCCCCTGTGGCGTCAGCTGCGGCGGATGGAGAGCAACGGCCGCTCGCCCATCTACTCGAACTTCACCGAAGTGATCCAAGGGGTCGCTTCCATTCGGGCGTTCGGTCGAGCGGTCCGACTTCTGCCGCACGAACGACGAGCGAGTGGACCACTTTGCGCGTGTTCGCTACAACGGCGTCGTCTCGAAGCCGTGGTTCGGAATTCGATTGGAGTTGTTGGGAAATGCGGTCACCCTCTCGGCCGCGCTGTTCGCCGCCCTCTCCCACCAGTTCGGATTCGTGACTTCCGCCGGACTCGTCGGCTTTTCGGTCACGTACGCCCTCACCGTGAGTTTGAGAAGACGGAACGAGAGACGTCTGAGGATCGTCGTTCAGATCACGGAGACGCTCAACTTCGCCGTTCGGCAGATCAGCGAGCTGGAGGTTCGCGGAGGGATGAGAAGGCACGGCATTGAGTGTTCGGTTGCAGGTGAACCTGATTTCGGTTGAGCGCCTCAAGGAGTACACGAACATCGACACGGAAGTCCGTTCATTCAGCCGGCAGAGGATTCGGAAGGTTGTTTGCAGGCCGAGTGGATCCTGCCCGCGAGCCGCCCGGCCGCCGACTGGCCGCAGCTGGGCGCCGTCGAGTTCAAGGGCTACAGCACGCGCTACCGGCCGGGCCTCGAGCTGGTCGTGAAGCACATCAACGCGCGCATCGAGCCCGGCCAGCGCGTGGGGATCGTCGGGCGGACGGGGGCGGGCAAGAGCTCCCTCACGCTCGCCCTCTTCCGCCTCATCGAGCCGGCCGAGGGCGCGATCGTGATCGACGGCGTGGACATCGCGACCATCGGGCTGCACGACCTCCGCTCGCGTCTCACGATCATCCCGCAGGACCCGTGCCTCTTCAGCGGCTCTCTCCGCTTCAACCTCGACCCCTTCGGAGCGGCACTCCGACCACGAGCTGTGGCAGGCGCTGGAGATGGCCCACTTGAAGGTGAGTTCAGGGATCTTTCTCGTGCATCTCCGTTCACTCGTCGCTTGCAGGACTTCGCGGCCGGCCTCACGGACGGCCTCTCGCAGGAGATCACGGAGGGCGGCGGGAACCTCTCGGTGGGGCAGCGCCAACTGCTGTGCCTGGCGCGCGCCCTCCTCCGCCGCTCCACCATCCTCGTGCTGGACGAGGCGACCGCCTCCGTGGACCTCGCCACCGACGTCCTCATCCAGCAGACCATCCGCCGCGAGTTCGCCCGTTGCACCGTCCTCACGATCGCCCACCGGCTGCACACGATCGCCGACTACGACCTCGTGCTCGTGCTGGACGGCGGCGTGGTGCGCGAGTTCGACGCGCCCGCCCGTCTGCTCGCCAACCCGCACTCCCTCTACGCCTCGATGGTCGCCAACGCGCAGGAGCCGAACGGGACTGCCGACTAATCATTCCCATTTTCCTTTGTTGTTTGTTGTTCTCACCTCAAAGATTGAAAATGCGGTCGATTGTCTCATGGCGAGCACCCTCCAATGCAACAGGCGAATCGGCGGCCGTCCGAACGGGGCGGTCGGAACTTGTTTCCGAATTTGCCGGTCGCACTCACGCGTGCTGTCGGCGAGGCGAGTGAGTGTGCGCTGTTTGCGCAGTCAGGAGTCAATAATCCCGAGCGAGATCACACTTGAACTTTTCACTCACGTTCGCGCGCTCTATTCCCGGACGGGATCGAAGTGCTCCGGGCGGCGAGTGGCGTTCTCGTTGTTGTCGGCGGCCTTTTGTCGGTACAAAACCCGCTCGAAAGGGCGACCAGAAACCAACCGATCGGTCGGCCGGCCGGAAGACGCCCGCCGGTGACTAACGGCGACATTTCGTTGGACGTGGGTGGGAGGTGATCGGCCGCGATAAGCTCTAATTTCTGGTCACTTCTGCGGGCGGAAATCGAGCGATCGGCCGCTTTTTATCAACACTTCCGTTGAGAAACCGGAGCTGGGGCTCGAAAACAACTCTGCCCGGCGGTCACGTCAGTCGTGAAGCGATCCCTCGTTCGCGTATTTAAACCGCCGATCAACGTTCGCTTTTCAGTCCCCGTTCCTTCTCGAAAACACGAAAATGTTGGCCCGACTGCTCGTCTGCTTTCCTCGCCGCTCTCCTCCTCCTCCAACTGGCCGCCTCGACCACGATCCGTTGCTACTCGTATGACTCGGACAAGGACGACAAGCCGGTCGAAGTGGAGGGCTGCAAGGCGTGTGTCAACGGTTTGTAGCCTTACTCGATTGAAGTGAGTCCAATCGATTGTTTGCAGTGACCCTTCCGGAAGTGGGCGTCTACCCCTACCACACGCAGTTCACCGAGGGCTGTTCGTACGACGAGCAAGACGCGGGATGCCGCCCCGTGGACGCCAACGGAACGATGTGTGTCTGCAACGACTCCGATCTCTGCAACGGCGACGGGCAGCCGTGGCCGCAAGAGGAAGCGGAGAAAAACCGACCGTCCCGTTTCGTCCGCCTCTTCTGAACGGCCGTCCTGTGCGCCCAGAAGCCCCGCGGGGAGTGTCTGTTGATCACTTCTTTGATTCAATCCAATTTCGACTTGATTTCGCCGCTCGTTGCTCCCCATTAATCTCCTCCAATCATTGCTTTTATGTGTGTACAGCTCGTTTCAAATGCGGTAAACTTTCCTTTGGGTCAGCGTGCTGCTGTCTTCCTTCCGGTCAGCATTGAGTCATTGGGATGTTTTCCTCGGCTGCTCGCGCACTCGAATCGTCCGAGCGGGCTGCCACTCGACCGGAACGGGCGTCTATTGTGCGTGCAACACGGAGCTGTGGGATTTGCTTCTAATAAAAAATCGGTTGGATGGGACCTCCCCGTGGATGTTTGAAGTGCGGTAATGCGATCGTCACCTTTTTTGCTCCACGTCATTCGTGAGGTGTTCCTTGCTTATCGTCTGACTACGGGTTGTGTGTGTCTGCTCATTCACGTGAATGTCTGGTTGCAGACGGAAGAATCGGGGATTGAGATCGGGTGAGGCCCGCGGTTCAAGAGGTACATGCAACCGAAGAGAAGTCGTAAAAGAAGTCGTTCGCCCTTCGGGAAGACGGATTCGTCATCGTCGGCAGGGAGTGACGGGCAATTGGCGGCTTTCCTCTCTCGTTCGGAAACACACGGTCGAGCGCCTTCTTGCTTTTAATCGACGTTTCGTCTTCGCTTCCAGCCGAAAGAGTCGAATCTGATTGATAAAAGTCGGCGGCCTGCAGCAAGAACGCCCGCCAAACCCATCGGGTGGAGGAGTGGCCGAATGGCGTTGGGTAAACACTCGCCTTCCTCTTGGCCTTGAAGGCGGCATAAAAGCGGGCGATCCGAAGGTGTGGATCGTCCTTTTGCACCTCCAAACTTCGCATTCCTCGTCTCTCCAACCCTGCCCGCAATGCTGACCGTAGAGCGACCGGCAAGTTTCTTCGGAGGGGAAGCGGGAGTGATGAGCGAGCTGTTCAGACGGTTCCCTTCTTCGCGGACATCCGAAACGGCCTCCCCCACCATGCTGAAGTGGATCTGGAAGGGGATGCGATCTACGGAGCGGAGCGAGCGATCTGGTTGGAGTACAAGGCGAGTGCTCGCTTTCCAAATGAAGGAAGGGCAACAACGGAAGACGTGTTTTCAGACACACGACGGCGGGCAGGCTCTCCACTTGAACATTCGCATGGGGCAGAACAATCAGAACATCGTCGTCGTGAACACTCTTCATCACGGCAAGTGGGGCCACGAGCAGCGCGAGTTCTCGACCGTGAATCCCGGCCAGCCGCTTCGATTGCACGTGGAGGCCCACGACAAGAAGTACGAGGTGAGCTATTGGGACTGGAAGAGCGTCCAATTGAATGCTCGCTGTTGCAGATCACGATCAACGGCCGCTCGTTCCACTTCCACTCCAAACACCACGCGCACGAGATCAACCGTCTGGAAATCCGCGGCGATCTCGTCATCCACCACTTGAAGTTCCGGAACGTGGAGAACCACTTGCAGCTGCTGCAGCCCGTGGCCCAGCCCTACCCCTACCCGCACCAGCACTTCGGCCAGGCTGCGGGCTACCCGCCGCAGAATCCTCCGTACGGCGCCTACCCGCCCGGTCCTCCTCGTTACTGAACGAAAACGAGTGGTTGCTGGCTGTTGCATTTACCCGAACAATAATCAAACGAAAGTCTTCTCGTGTTTCCTTCATTTGCATTTGTTCTCGAATAAACAAGTGGGTGGACGTCACTCGCAGTTGCTGGAACACTCACCGCCGAGGTGGCGAAATCGCTTTCTCTCTCGCCGCAGAAACCGAGCGGGCGGCCGGCGAGTGCGCGTGAGTCATCGCGGCGGCGGGCGCACAAACAGCCCTCCCTTTCGCGTCCGCTGCCCAACGATAAAAGCGGGGCCACGCGAGCAGCGGGAGGTCGCCTGGTTGTTTTCGTTCGAATCAACAAAAACAAGCGCTTTCTCTCCACTTCTCTCCGCTCACTCCACGCGTTCAACCGAGGAAACCATGTCCGGAATTGTGAGTTTCTTCCTTCCGTTTCGTTGAATTTCTCGTCGTCCATGTTGCAGGCCGTGCCGTTCTACCAGGAGATCGAGAAGGGTTTCCCGAAGAAGGGCGAGATCGAGCTGTTCGGCGACGTGTACGCGGGCGAGCACAAGGCCATTTGGGTCGAGTTGAAGGCGCTCGACGGCGTGGTGGTTCACGTGAACATTCGAATGGGCGCAAACAAGGAGGACATCACTGTGGTGAGTGAAAATCCACCTTCCTGTTCTTCTTTTAATTCGCTTCTGTTTGCAGGTCAACTCGTTCGAAAAGGGCCACTGGGCGCGGGAGGTTCGGCAGCCGAACACCGTCCATCCGGGCTCGCGGATCCAGCTGAAGATCACGAACCGCTCGCACGACTGGGAGGTTGGTTTCGAACTCTCGAATGAGTGAATGACTGCGTGCCTTTCAGATCGAGATCAACGGAAACATGTTCCGCTTCCCGCACCGCATCGACGCGAAGAAGGTCCACCGGCTGGAGATCCGCGGCGACCTCACGCTCCAAGCGGTCCAGTTCCGCCACCTCGAGGGCCACGTGAAGCAGCAGCATCAGTCGCCGCCGGCGCCCTCCTACCCGCCGAACCCGCAGTTCGGCCAGGGATTCGCGCAGCCGTCGGCGCCCGGCGCGTTCGGCGGGCATCGCCCACGCGGCTCCCGCCCAGAACGACGGGAACTTCGGCCAGCCGGCGCCCAACGCCTACTACCCGTCCTTCGGCCAACCCACCTCCGAACGCCCCGCACGGCACCCTCGCGGCACCTTCTAATCGACTCTTCGAAATTATTCCCACTCTTCCACTTCTCCACTCTTCCAATCACTTGTATCCGCTGTAAAGTTCGCGAATAAACGCATTTCTTCCGCTTCCACCTTCGGGATCGACCACTTGTAGTTGACTGAAAGAACGAAGATGAATGCTCGTGTTTCATCTGAAGAGTCCGAGTGCTCAAGGAAGAGGCGATGCAAGAAAGATGGCGGGCGCTATGCCACGATCTGCGAACGAAGAAAGAGGAGTGGACCGTTCGGTCGTTGGTCAACGCTCGTTAGTCGATGTTTGTTTGTTGATTGCGAAGCGTTCTGAACCGTCTGGAAGGCATCAAGGACCACTTTCTCCTGCCCACGGGCCGGAGGAGCGGCTGGAGCGGAACGGAGAGCGGCGCGTGGTCCCGGCCGGAATTCTTCCGCGGAGTTCCGCTCCAACGGCGAGGCTCACGGTTTGGGGGATTTGTTGTTCATTTTCGGGTGTTTTTGTGGGCATTTCGGGTAATTAACGAAGGTTTCTACTGTACAACCCGTGCTTCCATCGGTTCCGACGATTGGCTCGAAAACGGGCAGAATTCACGACCTGATTTCGGCTGAATGGAAGCCCGAAAGCATTCTTTTATTTCCGACCCAAAATTACATCATTTCTATCGGTTTGCTGGTCATTTGCTTGTACTTTCCTTCCTCCTCCGCAGCTTGAAGTGATCGTAGACGTTGAAAACACGAACAGAATCCAGGGATCCCAAATTTTGCCGCCGTTCCTTCCTCCACGTCATTCGCGCGTCCGCAATCCGCTTTTCTTTCCGTTGAACATCGTTTTCCGGGCGGGCGGAAGAGCTTCAGCGTGATCCGCGCGTTGTTTCGAAAGGCGGAGGTCGAAGTTCGCCCGCTCACTGACCGCTCACTCCCGCCCCTGCTTTCAGGTCCGCATTCGTTCGAGCGGACCGGCGGTGATCACTTTGGGTGCACGAGCCGCGAGCGAACATGTCCGAAGACGCGGCCGACCGCAATGTGGAGATCTGGAAGATCAAGCGGCTCATCAAGAGTCTGGAGATGGCGCGCGGGTGAGTCGCCTTCCGCCCGTCTTCTTCTGATTTTCCGCTCGACTTCAGCAATGGAACCTCCATGATCTCGCTGATCATGCCGCCGCGTGATCAGATCGCGCGCGTGTCCAAGATGCTGGCCGACGAGTACGGGACCGCCTCGAACATCAAGTCGCGCGTGAATCGGCTCTCCGTCCTCGGCGCGATCACCTCCGTGCAGCAGCGGCTGAAACTCTACAACAAAGGTGATCCTCCGGCTTGTTCCTTCGATTGATCGCCGCTTTCAGTGCCCCCCAACGGGCCTGGTCGTCTACTGCGGAACGATCGTCACGGACGAGGGCAAAGAGAAGAAGGTGAACATCGACTTCGAGCCCTTCAAGCCCATCAACACGTCGCTCTACCTTTGCGACAACAAATTCCACACCGAAGCTCTCGCAGGTTCGTCCTCGTCTTCCATTCATTCACGCCCTCACTTCCTTCTTTCAGCCCTGCTGGCCGACGACGTGAAGTTCGGCTTCATCGTCATGGACGGAAACGGCGCCCTCTTCGGCACGCTGCAGGGCAACGCGCGCGAGGTCCTGCAGAAGTTCACGGTGGACCTGCCGAAGAAGCACGGCCGCGGAGGTCAGTCGGCGCTGCGTTTCGCCCGGCTGCGCATGGAGAAGCGGCACAACTACGTGCGGAAGGTGGCCGAAGTGGCGGTGGAGATTTTCATCAAGAACGACAAGGTCGTGGTCGCCGGCCTCGTCCTCGCCGGTTCGGCCGACTTCAAGACCGAGCTCGGGCAGTCGGACATGTTCGACCAGCGGATTGCAGGCGAGTCCCCCCTTCCTTTCGTCTGTTGATTCCTTCGAGTTGCAGGCGAAGATCATCAAGACGGTGGACGTCTCGTACGGCGGCGAGAACGGCTTCAATCAGGCCATCGAGCTGGCCGCCGACTCGCTGCAGAACGTCAAGTTCATGCAGGAGAAGCAGCTGATCAACCAGTTCTTCCAAGAGATCGCCCAGGACTCCGGCAAGTACGTGTACGGCGTGGTCAACACGCTGCAGGGCCTCGAGCTGGGCGCCGTCGAGAAGCTCATCTGCTGGGAAAACCTGGACATCACGCGCTACACGCTGAAGAAGGCCGACGGCACGACCCAGATCGTGAACCTGACGCCCTTTCCAAGAGAAGGACAAGTCCCACTTCCTCGACAAAGAGGTGGGCGGCCATCCCTCGTGTTCACTCCTCTTCGTTTTCGCTTTCAGACGGGCGCCGACCTGGAGATCGAGTCCTCGATGCCGCTGCTGGAGTGGTTGGGTGCGTTCTTCCTTCCTTCCTGTTCGTTCATTCGTTCGATGCTTGCAGCGAACAACTACAAGGGATTCGGAGCGATGCTGGAGATCGTGACCGACCGATCGCCGCAAGGTGCGCAGTTCGTGGAGGGCTTCGGAGGGATCGGCGGTGAGTCCTCCGTCCTTCCCTTCCTCTCGTGACGTCCGTTCGTTCAGGCCTGCTCCGCTACCGCGTGGACTTCCAGCAGATCGAAGTGGCGGAGGAGTTGGACGACATCAACCTGGACGACTACTGAGCGGCCGCGTGAGGAGCCCGCCCGCCTGCCCGAAATCTCCGCCGTTGGTCGGGCGGCGGTTTGAGCAACATTTCCCTCTTTTGTTTGTTGGATTTGCGCCTATTTATCGTCGAAGTCACGATTGTTCCTGTGGTTGTCATAAATTAATGTTTTTGTTGGTCTTCGGCTGGGCTTCACGCCGAACTTCCCGTCCGCCGATCGCCCACGGGTTGATTGATGAGCAGGAGGTGGAAGGACGGCGAGGTCGAGCAAACGGGTGGCTGCCCAAAGGAACGAACGTGAACGACGGAGCGGAGATGTGCGCTCCGAACCACGGGGTAAGTGCGAGGAATCGGGAAACAACGGGGTGTTTTGCTGGAAGTGTGGGCACTGGGACCAGGAAGGTCGACTGTTCGTGATCAAAAGTGCACGAAGTCACTCGACTACACGAAAATTAGTCCGCTTCTCCTTTCCGCTCGCTCGTTTCACGCGTTCGCCCTCCGGATTCGCGTCTTTTCGTTCCGCTCGCCGCCCGCCCGCCCGTCGATAAGCGGCCGCTCTTTCGAGTCGCCCGCCCGCACTCGCGAATTTCGGGCGAAATCGCGCCATTTCGCCGAGTGAGCGGAAAATCGGCCGTTCCCCGAGAACGAGAAGTGAGCGGCCCGTCCGTCCAGTCGATCGATTTGGCACTCCGCTTCGCCCTCCGCACCGCCGTTCCGCCGCCAAAGATCAATGTCCAAGGTTTGATTTACTCGAATCTTCTCGCTTGCGGGGGCAGCGCCGCTTTCCTTTCTTTTCCCGCTTCGATTTTAGGCAGCGATCGGGGGAAATTCGGGGGATTTTCGGTCCAACTGGAGTCACTTTTCGTTTATTTTGTTCCAAACGGTCCATCAAGCCTTTGTTCGGATTTCTAATTGAATCACGTTCTTTTCTGCGGAGAACACGTTCGGTTCGAATTTCGATCGTTCGAAATGCGATCCGACCGGGGGCAGCTCGGAGATCTGCCGGCTTTCGCCTCGAACTCGATCGCTTGTCAAACGATTGGATCGAGAGGAGTGCGGGCAGCTTTGGCCGGGAATTCGGAACAAAAAGACCGCAAATTCACGACTTTTCGCTCGCTCTTATCAAAAGTCATCGTTTTCTGCCTGCGGCCCGCTTGAAACGTCGTGATTAGCGGGCGGAAAGCGGCCGACGGTCGCTGGAACTGACAGCTTTCGACTTGTGTGTTCTGCGGGCAAATTCGGGGCTTATTCGTGGGGGTTCTTGGAGGAGGGATTGTCTGGGGGATCGATTGGAACGGACTGATTTCTTCTGCTTTCAGGACGCGATGCCCTCCGACTCGAACGCGGGCCCCCTGATCGTGGTGGGCGCCGTGAGCTTCGCGGCGATCACGACCATCGGGGTCCTGTACCTCCTGAAGTGCCGCGGAGTGTTCGACTCGAGCGGGAAGAAACGCTCGAAAGTGAGTGCCTTCCTTTGATTCCTTCTGCGGACATCCGACGGCCGTCCGGGCTCTCGGCTGCGCGTGCGGCCGGCGGGAGATTAGAATTCCGGACGGCTTTTCGGCTCATCCGCTTCGGAACGAGAGCCTCACGCTTCTTATTCGCTCTAATGGATCCCGCCGTGTTGCAGAAGCTGAAGGGACCGCGAACGCTCGAAGATCCGGACAAGAAGTACGCGCTCCGGCTGATCGAAAAGATCCACGTCTCGCACGACACCCGCCGCTTCCGCTTCGCGCTCCCGTCCGAGAAGCACGTGCTCGGATTGCCGGTCGGTTTGCTCCGCTCGTTCCCCTGATCTCTTCTCGTCTTCAGATTGGCCAGCACTTGTACTTGAGCGCAAAGGTAAGCTCCTTTACGTTCTTTTTCCATTTGAATTCCACCGGTTTAGATCGACGGAAAGCTGGTGGTCCGCCCGTACACGCCGATCTCTTCGGACGACGACCAGGGCTTCGTGGAGTTCATGATCAAAGTCTACTTCAAGAACGTCCACCCGAAGTTCCCGGACGGCGGAAAGATGTCGCAGCATCTGGAAAGTTTGGCCCTCGGTGAGTGACCGCTCGCGGCTGACGTGTGCTCGCGGCCGGCGGGCGATTAGCGACGTCGGCGTGCGCAAATCGCTTCAAAGCGACAATCAGCCGCCGGACCGCCCGTTGACGCCAACGCCCGCCGTTGCCAAATCGGGCGAATGATGAGGTCGATCAGGAACAATCTCGATCGAGCAAAAACACATTGAAACGAACAATGACGCCCTGCTTTCAGGCGACACGATCGACTTCCGCGGCCCCAACGGCCTCATCGTCTACGACGGGAACGGCCGCCTGCTCGTGCGGGCGGACAAGAAGTCGCTGCCGGTCACCCAACGCTTCCAGAACTTCGGAATGATCGCGGGAGGAACTGGTGGGAGCTTTCTTTCGTTTCTTTTACTCGCTCTCCTCCGTTCAGGAATCACGCCGATGCTGCAGATCATCCGCGAAGTGCTGAAGCACGAGGACGATCCCACGAAGCTCTCCCTTCTGTTCGCCAACCAGACCGAGGAAGACATCCTGCTGCGGTAAGAGGCCCACGGATCGGGGGGTTTAACGTCTTTTATTAACAACATCGGAAGCCACGTTCCGCAACAATTCAACAGACAGACGGGGACGCGCACGCAGCGCAAGATCTTAGCGGGAGAGGGGGAGAATTTTGGACGCGAGATCAACAAGAAGTGAACTTAAATTCCAGCCGTTTTGTATCCGTTTCGCTTGTGATCGATGCCCGCGGGAGAACCATTCGGCAAGAAGAAGGGGCTGGGCGGCGGACTTACGGGCTGCAATGCGTACAATGAGCCGTCGAATCTCAAATGAGTGCCGTGCCAAACAGTGGGGGGAAGTGGGGAGAACTCACCTTGTTGTGCGGGTGGTTGAGATGCTGCGCGTAGGAGTTGTGGTGCGAGTGGTGGGCGGCTTGTTGTTGCTGCGCGTGCTGTTGAGTGTGGTGCTGCTGCGGGTGGTTGTTGCTGCTGTGCGCGCCCGTGTACAGCCAGCGGCCCTCGCGGAACTCCAGCCCCTGGTCGTGCAGGTGACGCTCCTGAAAGCGAGGGATTTCATCCACTTGCGGCCAGGAGCGGCGGGAACTCACCACCGTCGAGTGCGACGTGTCCAGCTGCTCGGCCAGACTGCGCGTGGTTTGGGTGGGGTCCGCGTTGATGAGCGAGTGCAGACGCTGGGTGTCGAGCGTGGACGGGCGGCCGGAGCGCGGGCGGTCTTCTGCAAGCGAGAGCGGGAGTGAAACGAGAGAGCGAGTGGAGCGGGAACTCACCCAGACTGTAGTCGCCCTCGCGGAAGCGCTGGAACCAGTACTTGGCGGTCGAGTGGGAGACCGCGTCCTGCCCGATGGCCGCGCAGATGTTCCGCGTACCTGCAAGCAGACGGGCGGATGAACGGGCGAGCACGACGGACGGGAACTCACTCTCGGCCGCACTCTTCCCCAACTGGAAGTCGTACAGGAGGCAGTGGCGCACGTGGGTTTTGAGGTCGTTCAACGCGTACGAGGGCCGACTCCCGTGGTTGTTGGACGACATCACGGACACGAAGCGGGGCGCGCGCGAGGGAGCGAGGCGGGGAGCGGGCACTGGAAGCACGGAGCGCCCTGAAAGCAGACGCACGGAGCGATTGGCCAATTGGATGCGGGCGGGCGGCTGATGGGCGCCTTTTATAGTCGCCAGTCGGGGAGGAGATGAATAAACGTGCCAGAAATTGCACGATCTTTTTGCGCCGTCTCGACCGTCTTCCGACTTCCGCCCTGCCCGAGCCCGCCGTCGATCATGCAAATCTGTTGAAATTGTTCGGAGGGCGTCGTCGTCGATTGGGGCGTGAACGTGTGTGCGTGTATGCCCGCCCCGTGTCTGGGCTTGTTGTTGTTGTGGTGTTTATGGCAAACGACTTCGTAATTGCAACCGAGCGGGGCGAAGCCGAGGGGGCGGGACCGCCGCAGCGGCGAGTGCGGACGATCAAGAGTACGATTTCGCCCGGGCCCGCCTGTTTTTCTCCGCCCGCCGCCGCCCGGACTGTTTGCGAAACGTCGCGAAAGTGCCGACGAAATAGTGCGAGCGGCGAGTGTCAACGGGCGGAGAGCAAGTGGCGACGGAAGGCCGCCCGCCCGCTCCGCCCATGCGCCCGCCCGCCGCGGGTGTGCGTCAGGGCCCGCACGTGTTCGTCCACGTGCGTCCGCCGGGCCACAATCCGGCCTGCAGGCGACTCATCGGCGTTCTTTGGGCCGAGCCCCGATTTCTGGACGGGCCGCCTCCGTCCCGCCGGCCGTAATCCACGAGCCGAACGAACCCAAAAGAGCGCTTGATTTCGTCAACGCCCGCTCCTTCCGCTCGCCACAAGGTTCAGGACGGGGGCCAAATTAGCGGCCGGGCTTTTGAAACCGGACGGGCGGTATTTCGGTCCTCGAGTGTCGCCCCGATTTCGTGCCGATTAGCGACCAGACGGATCGCCCGCTTGTTGCACGCACCTGCTAATCGCTTTTCGCTTTCGGCCGGCGATAAGTGGCGGCAATTGCGTTGATTTCGTTCGCTACATGCCGACGAGCATGAAATCGCCGGGGCGTCGCGTGGGGGCGATTGGGAAAGCCGGCCGGTCGGGGCGGCGGGGGCAAAGAGCGGGCACACGCGTTCGCCCGATCGAATCGCGTGTGACGAAAACGCGTGTGGTTTGCGCTTGACCTCGGCGATTTCTCAAAGCCGCTCGGCGTGTGCTTTGTGCTCCGATTTCCTCATTCCTCCTCTGCTTTGATTTCAGCGATGAACTGGACGCGTTGGCGAAAGAGCACCCCGACCGTTTCAAGGTTTGTGCTCTTGATCTTTCGGTTGGGAAATGCGTTGCGTTCTTTCAGGTCTGGTACACGGTCGATCGCCCGCCGGCCGACGGATGGAAGTTCTCGGTCGGGTTCATCTCCGACGAAATGATTCGAAACCACTTGCCGCCGGCCGACGACAAGACCGCCGTCCTGATGTGCGGTACGTTCCTCCTCGCTCTCTTTCCGTTCATCCCCTCTGATGTCCACTTCTTTCAGGCCCGCCGCCGATGATCAACTTCGCCTGCATGCCGAACCTGGACAAGCTCGCCTATCCGGACAGCCATCGGTTCATCTTCTGAGTGCGGCGTGTGGATTGGCCCCGAATCTGTTCCCTCGAGCTCCTCTTTTTGTTTGTGGGTTTTGTCGTCGCATTTGAGGTCAATGATTAGCGAAATAAACACACGAGTCCTTCGAATCGAGCGGCTTCCTGCACTCCGGACGCGAGCGGGCGGCTTCCGACCCGCGGCTTCCCGCACCTCGCGAATCCTCGCGAAAATCGCCGCAAATGCGAGCGGAGCGGGCGACGAGGGGGCGCTCCAGAGCCTGACGCCATCGGCCGCTCGTTTGGCCACGAGTGCGGGGGGGGCGAGCGGACGGGGAAGGAAGTGGGCGAAGTGATTGCGAAAAGAAGATCAAACCTGCGCACTTGACGAAATCCCCCATCCGCTCTAATGGACGACGAGTCCCAGTTCAGCGCCCGTTTTGCAATCGAAGTTCGTCAAAACGGAACGAGTCTCGCTCGCTCGTACGGTAGGCGGTGGGCGAGTGCACTCCGAATAACGAGGTCATCCGCCCACTTCTCCGTCGCCTCCAATCCAATGGCAAAGATCCCGTTCGAAGTGATCGGCGAGTTGATTGATGAGGACGACAAACGGGGGCGCAAATTGGGTCAAACTCGGATGCGCCCTTGAGCGAAACGCCCGACGGGCGGCACGAGAGGCGGCGCGGATTCTTCGTTCTCGATCTCCCCTCGCCAGCGAGTGGTCACTTCGTGCTGCGGCCGTCGGGCGTCGTTCGGTTCTTCGCTCTCCGCTTGTTGCCCTCCGAATCCGTCGGATTTGGCTCGTGTTCGAGGGAAACAGGAGGGCGTTTTGCAATGGTGGGGTGGTGTTTTTGCAGACTGCTTTCCCAATCCTCCTCCTTGGGCGCCCGCTCTGATTCATCAACAAGATTTTCGTAATTCGCGCCTCCAATAGTGAGTTGGCGGCCGTCCGAGTGGTCATTTCTGATCGAAATCGCCGCAAACCGGTCGAGGCGGCCGTCTTGGCGGCGGTCGGTGGGCAGGAGGACGATATAAACAGGCGATTGATGGACGGTGCACTCGCTTCGAGTCCTTTCGGGTGAATTTCCCTCGCTCGCCGTCTACCTGCGGGATGTTTTCGTGTCACTCGGCGTCCGAAAGCCCGTCCGGTCGGCCGGCCTCCGTTCGGTTGTTTTCGTCCCGCCGCTTTATTTTTGTTTTTTCTTCGTGCACGCCGCCCCGCCGCCGCCGCCCGTCTCGCTCGTTGTTTGCCGCTCCATGGCTGCGGGGGGACCGTGCAAAACACGCGTCCTGTTTTCGCTGCTCCAGCGGACAGAGCCGCCAATGACGTGGACGACAGACGGCCGATCGTTCCCATCGGTGCAGCAGACGGGCGATCTCTCGACCAGCGAGTGCACTCGGAGGTCGTTGGGTTCACAAGTGCGTACGGTAATTGGGAAAACGGGATCAAGAGCACAACCGGAAATGGACGGCCGGGAATTATGAGTCAAGAACTAATGCGTGCGTGGCCGACAAGTTTCCGGCCCGCGGCTTTGGCCCCGTCCCGTCCACGTGCGCTCTATCAGATTTCAACGGGGGCGAAACGCGCGGCTAATCCGGCCGCTCGTTCGCCGCCGCCACGGCGGTCGCGGGAAGCCGCTAATTAAATGGACACAAGCGACGCGATTCGTCTGCTCGCCGGACAACCGGACGGCCGCCGGACAATGCCGATCGTCCGTCCGGTGGGGAGGGGCCGGTTGGGAAGATCGATTGAGCACTCCTGAATGCACCCGCGAATTCCGACCGGAAATCGGGCGGACTCATCCCCACGTCCAGCGGTCCGCAACGAGCGAAGTGGACGGCGGATGAGCAGCAAACTGGAAACAAAGCAGAACTCGGCGGCACGTGCCAAAAGGCGGCCGATCGGAAGCGTCGCGCACTGCCGCCCGCCGCCCGCCGATCGCCGCTGACCGACTTTCCGCCGCTCTGTTCGCGCGAGCGGTCGTCCTGTTCGTGGATTTCCTCCCGTGCGCGTGTGTGAATCACTCGCCTCTCTTCCTCCAAACACTCCCCTTCAACTTCGTACTTGCAGCTGACTTGGGCACAAAATGGCCGTCCTCCCCCGCTCCGCTCTCTCGGCTGTCGTCTGCGTCTTGTTTGTCGTGAGTTGCACCCGCTTTCCGCTCCAATCGCCGACCGTCTGCGAAAACAAGACGCGGCGAGCGGCCAGACGCGCCGCCGACGCTCAAAACTTTCGCTCCAAAACTGCGAGCGGAGTGCCGACAAAAGAGCGCAGCAATCCGAGCTTTCTTTCAGACGGCGGTCAAAGCGCAACACTGTGACACCCGGCGCGCAATCGGCAGCTACCTGGAGTGTCTGAAAGGCGAGCTGGACACCAAGTACGAGTCCTTCGAGCAGGAGTTGAATTCGCACCGCCGGTCGGTCCTTCCGCCCGTTCGGTCGATTGAAAGCAGGGGGATTGCAGGACAAGCGGCGGACAAGTGCTTCTCCCACTCGATCGCCGAGGCCAACCGCGACGATCGCTGCGTGCTGGCGGCCGCCGACCTGGAGTCCAAGGCGTGGGATCGCAACGGACCGCTTCGGGATTGCTCCATTTGTCGTACGGTGAGTGCACGGCGCAGACAATCCGCTTTCGGCCGCTGGAGAGCAGAATTCCACCGTAGTCCGATGACCAAACGGAGCGGAGAGAAAGTTTTTGTCCCCCGAATGCCAAATGCACAAAGCGGAGATCAAAGAGCGGCCGGCCGGGCGACCAGACGACCGTAAGCCGTGGGAATTCACCTGTCGACCTTCTCGAACTCTTGAGAACCGGGAGGAAGAAAGCTGACGATCGAGGTTGCAGTTCGCGGCCGGCGCCATCAAGGCCGTCCTCTCGACGCCGCCCGAAGACCAAAAGTGCATCCGAACGCAAATCTCGAAGGCGATCGTCAAGGAGGCCGAATTCTGCCTGCGCAAGAAGATCCCCAACTTCCAAGGACTCCCCGAGCTGCCCGACCTGGAGGAAGGGATCCTACCGAATCAAGGAGGACGTGTACGTGACTCCTGCTCGTTGCCCACGGAAACAATCGAGTGTTCTTCAGGATTAACTCGATCTCCGACTACATTTTGATCCACTCGCGCCTCACATTCTGTGCCGAGCGCAAACCCGAGCGGGCGACTTCCACTCGCCAGTGCATGGCCAATCGTAAGTGCACTGATCGGAGGATTTGAAGCTTCTAATGGTCCTTCTTTCAGCGTTCCCCGGCTACTTGGCGCAACACTGTCGATGTTCGTTTGGGTGGTCTCTTGGTCTAATCATTCGTTTTATTCTTGCAGCGATCAACTCGTGCGATGCGCAGGCCATCGATGCGGGCTGCCAGAGCGAACTTCGCTCGCACAAGGCGGCCACGTGCGCGTGCATCGACGAGGCGCGCACGGACCTGAAGCAGCGGATCGCGGGCATCGCGGAGGCCATTCGGGACGCCGTGGAATCGTCGAACCGCGGGGGCGCGCCGGCCATCGGCAGCGGCTCGAAGGTGGACCAGTGCGTGAACAGCATCAAACGTCAGCTGTGAGTGGCCGTCAGATCGGCTTTCGTTCATCGCCGCTGCAGGATTACGCCCACGAACGACTGGGGAGCGGTCATCGACAACGCCCTCAACTCGTGCATCAAGAACAAGCCGTCCGCCCAATCGCTGGGCATCGACTCGCTGCTGAACGTGGGCTGCCGCAAGGTGGGCGTTTAAGCCGCTTTCCGCCCACGCCCAATGGGCGGCCGGGAACGCTGCTTTCGCAACCGAATTCCGTTCATTCCCCGCGTTCCCTTCAGATCATCGCCGATCAAACCGGACAGGCGACCCCGCAGCTAAAGACGGGCTTCGATTTCGTGAACAATTTGATCGACGCAATGGTCGACCGCTCCAAACGCTTCTGCGGAGGCGTCCACTGCCAGGGATGAGCGACAGAAGCCCCCTCATTTATTTATTCAACAATTGCTTGTTTATCGCCCCACTGCTTTCTCGTGCCTTCTCTCCCATAAACAATGACGCATCGTGCCGCGGCCCTCGCCGGCTTCCCGTCTCCGCTTTCGTCACCGGCGGGTCCAAAAGAGGCCCGTACGAGGAGCTCGAAATAAAGGGGCCAACTACTCACCGGGCGGCCAATCCGACCGGCCTCTAAACTTTAATCTCGGCGCGTGCGGGCGGCGAGAGTTGAGAAAGCGGGCCGGCGCCCCCGCAATTGGAGCCGCCGAATCCACGCGGTCGTCTGTCGTCCGAGGATTTCTTCAGCACGATTGTCCGTGCAGCAATTTCCGCAACAAGCAGACCGCTTTCAAAATCGAAGCGGACACGTGCAGAACCCAAAAGAATAATCCCGCACGGATTTGGGGCGAACGGACGGGACGAGTGCTCGAAGGAGTGCCCGAAAGCCGCCCGCTTTCCGCACTTATCGGTCGATCGAAAGCGAAAGGAATGGCGCCACTTTGCCTCGCTTATCGTCGCCTCCGGCCACTCCGAGCGGCTTTGCGGCGCGAATTCACGATCAAGCGGCGATCAGGCGTCGGAAATCCGCCGGTCGATCGACGGGAGGATTGGGAGGTCGGCGTTCCTCGAATTCCCATCGCTTCGTGATCACGAGAAAGCCGTCCATTCCAGGAACAAGGAGGAGAAGGTGCAGGCGATCGTTGATCAACTGTGAAACATCTCGAAGAATTCCAGCCGAGTAAACGGTTGAATAAAGAGAGCGCTCTTCGACCCCCGAGCGGGCGGCGTCTCGCGCAAACGAGATCCCAGCGACGAGCAGAATCTTCTTCGTTTTGCGGCGATTTAATCGAAACCGGCCGCAAATCGAGTGTTGCACTTTCGCCCGCTCGCTGCAGACGACTCGCTTCTTCGTTTCCAACAAGTGAGTGCGAATTCTCCTGCACTCCGCGTTTACAATCGGATTGTGTTGGCGGGCAGAAGTCTACGGTTTTTGTTCTCGGAACGGACGGGAAGTCGCCCGTTCCGCCCGCCCGTCCGAATTTGGCGTCCGCACGTGCGGGTTCTTTTGACTTCGAGTGTTCTTTGAGTTCCGATCGGTTGCCCACAAAAGAACGGAGTATGAGTTGTTCCATTTGTTCCGTTCACTCAAATGGGACGAAATAGCTGCCCGCATCGCTCCGACCGTCGCTCAAAGTTGTTTTCGATCAGAACGTGGATTAAAATCAACGAGAAACGTTTTGATTCGGCGCCCTCGAGCCGCCAACCCGCTTACAGTGTTGCCCCGCCGGCGCCGTCGGGGTTTAGGCGGCGGGATCGAACGGTCGGCCGGCCGGATCGGGCGATAACCGAGCGAAAAGAACGAGAGTCGTGCGGGAATCGGCTGAAGATCCCGCGAGCAGAGAACTCGATCGATGATAGCGGGCGGACGGGGGACTCCGCCCTCCCCTCCGCTCTCACCAAAGAACGACCGCGTGTCGATCAGCAGTCGCGAGTGGGCTGTTCCCGGAGTGGAGTGAGGGGAGTTCGAAGTAAGCGGCTTCCCCGCAAAGTACGACGTGATTTGCGATAAGAACCGTCGAACGGCCACCTATAAAAACGGCCGCGATCGATCCGTCCGGCCATCCCTGCAGTTGTCTTCCTTTTAGAAAGGACAACTGCCCAATTACTGTATTTCTTTTTTCATTTCGAGCTCGTCTGTGTTCCCACGTCCTCGTAGTGCTCAATTCAATCGGCTGCTTTCAGCTCTCCAGCAATGTCCGACAACAAGTCCTGCAAATTCGAACTCTACGACGCGGAGGAGGTGTACGAGCCGCCGAGCCCCCTGCGAGCGGGCGCCCTTCTCAACTCGCTTCCCGGCTACCAGCAGCTGTACGCGCGGAGTGTGGCCGATCCGAACGCCTTCTGGCTGGAAGCCGCCCGCGGTCTCCACTTCGAGAAGTTCAGCGGCCGGGGACTGGAGTGGAATTGGGACGTCCGGAAAGGAGACGTCTTCACCCGCTTCCTCGCGGGCTCCAAGACGAACGTCGCCTTCAATTGTCTGGAGCGAATCATCGCCGAAGGTAACGACCGCTTTCGTTGGATGACCGCTCATTCCTTTCGGTCGTTCAGGACACGGCAAACGAGTCGCTTACTACTGGGAGGGGAATGAAATGGGCGACCAAAAGTCGATCACCTACGAGGAGCTCCTCGCCGAAGTGATCACCTTCTCCGCCGTCCTCCGCTCCAAGGGCGTGCGCAAGGGCGATCTCGTGGCCCTCTGCATGCCGATGGTCCTCGAGTTCGTCGTGGCGATGCTCGCCTGTGCACGCATCGGGGCCCCGCACGCCGTCATCTTCGCGGGCTTCTCGGCCGAGAGCGTCGCCGAGCGGATGGTCCAAGCGAACGCCCGCACGCTGATCACTGCGGACGCTTTTCCCCGCGGCCCGAAGGTCGTCAACCTGAAGGCGATCGCCGACGAGGCCGTCGCCCTCTGCAAATCCCGCGATCACTCCGTCCAGAACGTGATCGTCGTCGAGCACATCGCTCGCGTCACCCTCCCCGACGGGCAGCCCGCCCAAGTGCTCGTGGAACGAGGCGGTCGACTGCCGCTGGGCCGAAGGAGATGGAGAAGTGCCGCGGCGTCGACTCGCCGGTCGAGTGGACGAACGCCGAGGATCCGCTCTTCGTTCTCTACACCAGTGGGTCGACCGGGGCCCCAAAGGGCATCGTGCACACAACGGCCGGCTACATGCTCTACGCAAAGATGACCACCCGCTTCGACTTCGACTGCCGCCCCGAGGAGGACGTCTACTTCTGCACGGCGGACGGGGGTTGGATCACCGGCCACTCGTACCTCGTCTACGGGCCGCTGCTCAACGGAATGACTTCCGTCCTGTTCGAGGGCGTCCCCACCTACCCGGCGGCCGATCGGATGTGGGCCATCTGCGAGAAGTACAACGTGAGTGTTTAGTGGGCAGCCTTCGGAGAGCTCCTCCCTTCTCTTCAGGTAACGAAGCTGTACACCGCACCGACCGCCGTCCGCATGCTGATGGGCTTTCCGGAGAGCCTCGTCAAGTCGCACGATCTTTCGGCCCTTGCGGGTGATCGGGACGGTCGGCGAGCCGATCAACCCGGCCGCTTGGCGTTGGCTCTACAACGTGGTGGGCGAACGACGGGCCGCGATCGTCGACACGGTGAGCGAATAAGGGATCAGCGCGTTGATCAACCAATCCATTTGTCCTTCAGTACTGGCAAACCGAGACCGGCGGCCACGTGATCTGCCCGCAGCCGGCGGCGACTCCGACGAAGCCCGGGAGTGCCACGATGCCCTTCTTCGGCGTGCAGCCCGTCCTTGTGGACAACGACGGGCACGTGATCGAGGGAGCGGGCGAGGGCAATTTGGTGAGTGGACGGACTGCAGAGAACTCATCCCTCCTCTCTGTTCAGTGCTTCGCGGGTCCCTGGCCGGGCATCAGCCGGACGGTCCTCAACGACCACGCCCGCTTCGAGAAGACGTACTTCCAGCCCTTTCCCGGCTTCTACTTCACGGGCGACGGGGCGCGGCGGGACGAGGACGGTTACATCTTCATCACGGGCCGCACGGACGACCTCCTCAACTGCTGCGGCCATCTTGTTGTCGAAGGCCGAAATGGAGGCCGCCCTCGCCACCCACCCGGACGTCGTGGAGGCGGCGGTCGTGGCCGCGGAGCACGAGATCAAGGGACAAACTCCGTACGCCTTCGTTGTGCTCCGAAAGGTTCGTTCTTCAACCTTCTCCAATTAACCGTGGGTGTGTGCAGGACAAGAAGATGAGCGAGAAGATCGTGAACGAGTTGAAGGCGATCGTTCGGCAGAAGATCGGCCCGATCGCCACGCCCGAGCAGATCACCCTCGCGCCCGGCCTTCCAAAGACCCGCAGCGGAAAGATCACCCGCCGGATCCTCCGCAAGATCGCCGAGGGCGACCAGACGGCCGACTTGGGCGACGTCTCCACGCTCGTCGACTCGACGGTCATCGACCAGCTCTGGAGCCAACGGATCGGAATCCGGGCCGGATGAGCAGTGTGCGGGTGTTTCGAGTGATTTCTTTTCTCTAGTCGCTTTAATTCCGCTGTAAATTACTTTATTTATCGAATCGATCGAAATAAAACGAGCAAGTGCAAACAGATGGAGAGGCGGGAGGCGGGAGATCGTTCACTTCGCGTATTCCGAGTCGAATTCCACGGGCTCCTGCTCCGAAATGGTGCTCGTGGGCATGTCGTAGTGCTCCAAGAGCTCCGTGTCGAAGAATTCGCCCAGTTTGTCCATGATCTGAACGAACAAAAGAAATGAAAGAGCAGTGGAAAGAAGACGTGCCTGTTCGGGCGTCGGACGGAAGCGATAGCGAGGCGAGAAGACGAGCACGTTCGCGAGGTCGCGCTTCTGCCGCCGCTCCATGTAGAGCTTGTAGTCGTCGGGGAAGAGGAACTCCTCGAAGTCCGTGTTCTCCTCGTCTTCCACGATGTTGTGCATCGCGAACGTGAGGGCGGCCAGGTGGAAGTGCTTGCGGACTCCTAAAAGCGTACCAAATAAACCGAAAGAAATCGAGGGGACCCACCGAACGGTTTGTACATCCCGCAGATGGAAATCAGCCGCCGCTCCGAAATCAGGCACCACGTCGCGTTGCCCAACAGCGTCGTCGCCACTTGGTCGGGCGGCACGCGGAAACGAACGAATTAGCGGCCGCATTTGCGGGCAGAACTCACAACGAGCACTCCATCTCCGAATCCTCGTCTTGGGCCTGGGCCGACGACGAAGCGACCGGCTGTTGTTCGGCTGAAAATCCGAAGCAAATCGTCAAAAATCCGAAGGAAATTCGAAGAGAATCGAAAGAATTGAAGCCGCTCCGACTTCCCCCACTAAAGATCGAAAAAGAGGACTCACGTGAACGATTTTCAGCCATCTTGACCGCGAACAAAACGAGTAGAAATCAGAAGGAACTCGGCAAGCAATGGGCCGATTTCGGCGTTCCCCAGCACTCGCAGCAGAAGACGCGCTTCGTCAAGTTTTCACCCCTTTCTTCGGCCATGTGTTCCCCCTGCACTCTGCCCAGCAATCCTGCTTCGAAGCGATGAAAACAGTTTATTTAGCGTACTCGTTGAAAGCAGAACACAGCGACTCGACGTTTTCGCGCCGTTCGGCCTCGCGGACGGCCGCTTCGAACCACGCGGCGAAGAGTCGCGCGGCCTCGTCTTTTCGCGGGACGTCGGTGGGCGTTCCGGCCGGCGCGCTCACTCCAGCGGCGGCTACCTTCTTCGCTGCCTGAACAACACAATGAATCCTCCTTCTGTTGTTTGTTGAACTCACGTCGATCATCGTGGTCCAATCGGAAGCCGCGTGCTCGACCGTCGCCCGCAGGACGTCGATGAGGGCGCTGCTCGTGGGTGTGGAGCCGACGGCCCCCTTCCACGGCTTCGAGGCCCGCCTTGAGCGCTCGCTTCAACTGATGACCGTCGAAAGACTCGTTGAAGGCGTCGGCAGCGGCGAGGAAGAAACGGGAGTACGCGGCGCCGCCCTCGCCGCCGGCCGTCTGCTCGAGCAACGCGGCGAGCTCGCGGCAGAAGGCGGCCGGCCGGGCGAAGTTGAACTTCCCGTCCTCCGCGAAGTCGACACAAGTGCGGGCGGCGGCGGATATCGACGGGCCTTCCACGGCATCGGCCGTCCGCCCCTCCACTTCCATCACTCGTTCGCACGCCTTCACGAACGCCTGCTTGATCGTGTGGGCGGTGGCTGCAAAGAAGAGTGAGAGGATTGAATGGAGCGAAAGAAACCCACCGATGCTCACTTGAACGCCCAGCTGGTCCACCGGCACGTGCAACTGCTGAACGGACGGCGGGGGCGGCGAAGTGAGGACCTCTCCGTTGCCGGCCGAAACGAGTGGGCGGGTCGCCTTCCACTGGCTGGAGATGATCGACGGCGTGTCCAGGCCCTCAACCAGCGGGAATCTTCGCACTTGACGAGCGTGAGCGAGAAGCCGTGCCCGTCCAGCGACGAGGTCAACGTCCCGCTGATCACTCGGGCCACGCGGAATCCCCGCTCCTGCAGCCACTCGATCGCCGCCCCCTGCACGATGAGCAGCTCCAGATTCGTGCAGCCGCCCAGGTTGTTGAGCAGCAGGATGAGCGGCGGGGAGTCCGTCGGGTTCAGCGGGAAGAGCCGCCGGCAACCGACCAGCCGACTCAACACGACGTCCACGAGCTCCCGCACGGGCTCGATCGGCCGCCGCTCGCTGCCCGGCTCTCCATGGATGCCCAAGCCAAATTCCAATTCGCCCGCCGGCATTTCGAACATTCGCTCTCGGCCGGGCAGGGCACACGCGTTCTGGAGAAGGGAGAGGAAGTGGAAGAGCAGGAGTGAACGGAGAACTCACCAAACTGACGCCAATGGTCGCCGTGTTTGCGATCAAACGGCGGACTTCCGCCCCGCAGCTGCTCGAATTCCCACTTCTCCGCTTCGGCCCACACGCCCGCGCAGTGGAGGGCGATCACGCAGCCGGCCAGCCCCCGGCCGCCGACCGTCGACGAAGAGCGATCCTGCGGGTCTTCCAGCGCGACGTCGTCGTCCACGTAGACCAAATCGATGCGAAGCTCCCGGTCGGGGTGTTCGGCCTTCAGCCGCTCCACCGCCATCCCGCAGTTCAGCCGATCGCCCGTGTAGTTGTTCGAAATCAACAGCACGCCGGCCGGCGAGTAGCAGGCGGCCAGCCCGTCGGCGATGTGGGCGGCCGGCGGCGAGGCGAAGAGCTCCCCGCAGACGGCCGCCGAAAGCCCGTTCGGCCCGACGAATCCTGAACGTTCCGTCGAGTGAACGAATGGACTGCAAGGGCATCCCACCCGCACAGAAGGGCTCGTGCCCCGAGCCGCCGAACGAGACGATCGCCACCTTCCCGCCTTCTTTCAGCTCGTCCAGATCGCGCCGCAAGACGACTCGTGGATTGTGCTGCAACCAGCGGAGAGATCAATCGGTTGCTTGAGAGAACCTACGGGATGGAAGAGCAGCCGGGAGTCGCCGAGCACCAACCCCTTCAAGCAATCGCCCACGCACTCGTCCACTCCGTTCACGAACTTGTTCACCACCGCCATCTTCCACCGAGCAGACCACGACTGGCTTGTTTCCCTCGAATGTTTTCGTGCTCCGGCTGCAACACTCGACGGTTTGCCGCTCGATCGACCGCTTTTATCAGCCCGAACGCTCGATTGGCGACTCGCAAACAACAGAGGAGACTACCGAACGGGAAGGATCACGAGCTTCTGGTCGTTTATTGCGGCAAGGACAACAAGTGTGCAAGAAGTGATGAGGATCGAAGGATGGGAGCTAAGTAACGGCCCAGACATTCCCCGCATTCTGATTATGACAACAACTGACGGGCGGCGGCACGAACAACAAACACGCCGAACGGCCGGCGGGTGACAGCGAGTGATCAACGAGAGTGCGGCCGCTGACACCTCGGCCCAAAACAATTGGCGGCCGTTCGATCAGCACGTGCCGAGGGCCGGCAGGAAGAACAGAAAACACGAGAGTCCGATCAGATGGGCGGCCGCGTAGACGAACGGCCGCGGCGAGCGGAAGTCGAAGGCGGCGAGCTCGAAGACGCGCGGCAGGCCGAAGCGGTTGCAGACCGCGTGGGCGGCGATGGCGGGCAGCAGGTTCCCGCAGCCGAAAGCCAAGTACGTTGCGTACAGTCCGAAGAGGTACGTGTACGCGCCTTGGACCGCTGAAACGAGCAATCGTTCACCCATCCGTCCCTCTCGACTCACTTCTCTCCAGAATCGCCCGCGTCCACGTGTCGCCCTGCCGCACGTCGTCGAGCAGGTGGTGGTAGTGGCAGCAGGAGAAGAACAGCGGGCCCACGTACATCGCGACTGCCGTTCCGAACGCATCGCGCAGCAAGACGGCCGAACAGCCGCGGAAGGCCAACTCTTCGGTGAAGGGCGCCTGAAGCAACACTTGAGAAAGAAATCGAAAGAAAAAAACGTACCACAACGATGTTCTTCCACCACATCCACTCGCTCAACGATTCTCTCCACGAACTCCACTCTAAACGACAAACAAGTGATAGGAAGAAGAACGAATGAACTCACTGAACCAATTCCATCGCGCCTTCTGCCCGCACTCGTCCAGCTCCATGACGATCGTGCCGAAGTAGAGCGAGAGGAGGACGGCCGTCGACTTCAGGGTCTTCCACAGGGCGTCCAGCGAGAGCGTCAATCCCATTCGCTCGAGGGGCCACTCGTGCTCGCGGCTCAGCAGGTAGACGGTGAGGCCGAACGTGAGCGAAGTGCTCAACGCGACGCCCACGAACCGCCGCTTGATCGTCTGCGGGTGGTTCTGATGGAATTCCTGCCGATCGAAGAGGTACAGCGATCCCACGTACGCGACCGGAATGCCGATCGCCGTCAATGCGGAGATCCACACGCCCATGGCCGTCCGGCGAGCGGCTTCCACCCTTGAATCCTCCATTGAAACGTTCTTCAATCGTTGCAAGTAGTTCCGAGTGGATTCTGAGCTCAACCATTCGATCCGTTCGTTCCTTTCGCTCCCGTCCGTCTTCCGCCCCCTCGTTTGTGCTCAAATCGAATTTATGCGGTCGGAAGATCCGGCAGAACGCAAAACACAAAACAAAACCAGTACCATTTAGCAGACGAAGCGGACGCAAATCGACGAAAGTTCTCAGTGGACGAGGCGAAGGGGAGAACGAAGAGGAAACCCGATGGAGTCATGAGAATACACCAAAAAGAACGATCACATCTCATTTGTACACTCTCGGCTACAAACGAAAGAAAACAACCCGTGGGAGGAGGAGAAGACTGTTGTTTGATTGGTTGGACACTAACTGAGGAAGTGGAAGTGAGAACTTTGGACCTAAACACCTGCAGAACGCGAACGAACAGACGAATCGATGGGAGGGAAGCAAAAGAAACGAAATAAAAGAACAAAGACTAAATGCAAAGGATCCCAGCAATCGATCACTCGAAGAGGACGGCCGAGGAGGTCGGACTGCTGAGCGTGTTCGGCGTGATCGTGGCCTCGATGTCGTCGCGGAGGCACTTGGGCAGCAGGTGGCCGTACTTCGGATAGGCGCTCGAGCTGACCAGCTTCTCGATGCAGATCGACGAGAGGCGGCTTTCTGCAATCAAGCCAGTCAATCGATCGTCCAAGCATTCGGGTGCTCACCGTAGTCGAGCACGTAGAGGTCGCCGAGGTCCGTGAGGGCGCTGCGGCGAGTGGCGTGCGGGCGCGTGCCGCCGAACAGGAACAGCCGCTCGCCGACCATCACCGAGCACTGGCGACGGCGCGGGCTGGGCGCGTTCAGGCCGGCCGGGCGGAGGACCGACCACTTGGAGGTGGCCGGATCGAAGCTGTAGAGATCGTTGAAGTGGCGGTCGAACTTGCTCTCGTAGCCGCCGAACATGAACACCTTGTTCTTGTACGCCCCTGCAAGAGACCCCGAATAGAATCCAAGCAGTCCTTCGATCACTCACAGAGGCTGTTCGAGCGACGGCCGGGCGGGGCGGACTCGCGCGTCTGCTTCGGCATCACCCACTCGTTGGTCTTCAGGTCGAGGTAGTAGATGAACGGGTCGTAGAAGTCGACGTTCGTGTGCCACTGTCCTGCAAGCTCCTCGTTGAGGGAAAGAGTGGAAGAAGAGGAAGCTTACCGCGCTCGTCCGACCGTCCGCCGTGCACGTACATGCGGTCGCCGAGCACGCACGCCGAGTGGAAGTCGCGGTACTGCGGGGGCGTACCGGTGGTCTTCAGCTCGGCCCACGTGTTCGTGAGGAAGTCGAACACGTAGGTCTCCTGGCTGAAGCGCTGGTTCTCCTCCTCGAAGCCGCCGAACACGATCATCTTGTGCTCGAAGACCACGGCCGAGTGGCCGTCCCGCGCGCCCGGGATGAAGCCCTCCACGTCCAGCGAGGACCACGAGTTCGTGACTGAAACGACGGGATTCAGTTGGTTGTTTCCTCTGCTGCAAGTTGATGTCGATCGACACATTTCGAAAAGCCCGGGGGATCTTTGCACTTTGCCCGGCAGACGAATTCGCCGCAACGGGAGCGGCCGGGCGGCGCGATAAGCCGCCTGATCGCGTTGCGGACCGCGTGCCGGCCGGGCAAACAACCCGCACGAGCGCGTGCGAACCCGTCCGCAATAATAAACCCGAAGCATTGCGGAAGCCGTCGTTCGCCCGCTTATCGCCCGCGTCCGGTGGCAAAGCAACGTGGAGCACCGAGGCCGACGCCAAATCATCGCCGGACAAAGAGCAAAGTCCCCCCGTTGATAACAGGAGCAAGAATACGACGAGTTCGTAAAACAATTCCCCACTCAAGTGATCAACAATCCGGGACTAATTGCCCGCTGATCAACAATCATTTGGGCGACAAACAAGCGGAAGAGGGGAACGTACCGGGATCGAACACGTGGATCCGCTTCGAGGCCCCGTACTCGTCGTTGCGGCCGCCCCACAAGTAGGCCTTCCTGCAAGCGAGAAAATGAACGGAGGTTGCGGGAAGAAGGAAGGACGAACCCGTTGTACGAGACGACCGTGTGGCCGTAGCGGTGGAAGGGGACGCTCTTGAAGGTCTCGTGCTCCTCGGTGAGGGCCTCCATCTCGACGGCCAGCGGGTTGTACTGCCAGTCGATCTCGACGTCGATGTCGGGCGTCTCCTCCTCGTCCAGCGGCACCCAGGGCGCGTAGTCCTCCTCCTCGGGGGCCAGCATCTGCTGGTAGGCGTCCTGCTGGTCCGTGAAGCTGACCGTCCGGTTCGTGGTCGACGAGTGCCGCTTGTTGGGCTGCTCGCCGAACACGCGACTCCAGCGGTACGTGGCTGCAAACAAAGCGGGAGTTACTCGATGGCCGATGACGAATGGTTTGTAGTTGTGCCCCATCAATAGCGATCTTTCACCCCTCGTTTCTGATCGAAAGTTCCACTCACCCGTGTCCAGGACGAAGACATCAACGGGCGAGCGCTTGGTCTTGATCTCGCCCGAGCAGTAGCCGCCGAACAGGAAGACCTTCGAGCCGATGGCGCACGCGGCCGCGTTCACTCGCCGCGGTCCTCCCTCCAGGTGCACCGTCCATCGCATGTTTGAAGCGTTCCTGAGGTTGTTTGGTCTGAAAGCGAGCGAGTCGTGAACGAAGACGGGAGTTTAATTCGCGGAAAAAGGGGAGAGTACGTGGGAAATCGCGGTCAATGCCGTCCGAATTCAAATCGCACGTTAAACTTTCGCTGTGCGGAACGAAACGACCTTGCGGCAAGCGGAAGGTCAATCGTTTCACTGCGGCCGTTGCGAATAAACACGAGAATAAACACGCGACTTCCATTTGGGGGCCCAAAGCGGAGCGAGCGGGCGGAGGGGAGGGAGAGGGAGGGCGAAAGCGAACAGTTGGCACTGGAACCGCTCGCTTGAGCGTGGGCCCAAAGCGGAGTGCCGAGTATTCCGCCCTCTGCCCACTCGGTGGTGACCGCCGGCTGTAAATGGATTGGCCACAGAGCGAGCGTTTTATAGCCGCCGCTTATCGTCGCCGATCAGCCCGCCGGCCGTCCGCCCGTTCGGCGGGGGCGTGACCAGCGAGTGCGTCTGGTGGTTGGTTTTGTTTTCGGTCGCCCGAAGAACGGAAAACAAGAAGGTGGGGGGAGGAGGTGAGCGAAAGCAAGACGACGAGGCGCACGGGCGGCGAGTGATAAGCGAAACGCTCGTGGACGTGCGCAAGGCGACCCGAAGGACGAGGCGAGGCGGCGGGCGGGCGGAAGGGAGCGCGCGGATGGAGCGGAAGAACGAGTGAGCGCGACCTTTCGCTTTTCGTTCGTGTCCGCAGCCCGACGGCCTCGACTCGTGTCGATTTCAATTGATGAACGAAACACACGGGCAGACGGCGAGCGAGAAACACGCCCGCAATTCGTTCCGTCGGCCCGAAAGAACTCACTTCCCGGTCCGGAACGAGCGGGTGATTAGCGGGAGCACGCGTGCAATTCCCCGAATAAACAGACGGACCGAAAGAAACGCGGAGACCGCTCGTTTACGGCCTCCACGTCGCCTTTTATCGGGACTCCAAACGACCCGCGGGGGAAAGAGCGACTTGTGCCTTTGAAAGTGCGCTCTTTTCCCCCGATTTGGCCCCACTAATCCGCCGTCATTGTTCCCAGGTAAGGGAAAAGGGCGGTAGGATGAATCAACCACCGATTTCATCGAAACGGCCGCTTTTTCCACGAATTCGAACGAACGGGCCGCCGGGACGGGGAAGAAACGGAGAGGAGTGGAGGTCGGGGAGGAAAAAAGCGGCCAAACGATCGGAATTCACGTCAGCAGCGATCGAAGGGACGGGCGGGCGGGCGGAGGGGAGAGGGTCGGCTTGTTCCCCTGCCCCAAACACCCGCGTGTATGCGGAGCGAGCGAGCGAGCGGCAGACGTGTGTTTACATGCCGCCCGATCGGGACGGGCGGGCGGGCGACTGACGGTCGAGCGAGGCGCGGGACTCGTCACCGTTTGATTGAGATCGATCGCTTCCTCCCGGCCTAATCGCCCGTTCAGGTGGAAATTACGAAAACCGCACGAATTTCGATGCAAGCGGCCGTTTTGCACGAGTGCGGGGGGATTATTTTGCAACGATTGATAACCGCCGAAGGGATGACGAGCCGCTCCGCTCGGCTTGGAACGGAAAACAGAACAACAACGACGGCAGGAGGAAGAAATGAATGCGAACGGGAAAAGCGGTGAGTAAACAGACGGACAACTCTCGCCGCTCACCCGAGCGGAAAGCCGCCCAAAAGGCCAGCGGACGGCGGCTGGGAACCGTACAGCCGGCGAGTCGCCGCCCGTTCGGTTCGCTGCGGGAATCGGCGGCTCATCTGCCCGCCGTCCGTCTGACCGGTTTGCCGTTGAAGGCGGCACTCCCGTTCGGCAATCAGGGCGCGAGTTCGGGGGGTCTTCCCCGTTCCATCGGGATTCCCCCGCTCGTAATCGACGCCTCTTCCTCGTTTATGACCGCCGGCCATAAACGCCCAATCAAAGTAAAAACACGCGATCGACTGGAACTCCCCGCGGGCGGCAAACAAACGAACGAACTCACTCGACCGTTTCAATTGAGTGCGCGAAATGTCCACTTGTTCCTGACGAGTGACCAGGCGGGGCGGACGGACGAGCGGAACGACCGTCGCGCGAGGGGCGAAGCGGAAGACGCGCCGCGTGTACAGAAGTCAATTGCACAACCCCGCCCGCCCGCCCGCCCGCCTGATGGGATCGGGGATTGCGCACATGGGAGCCCCGCCGGCCGTTAGCCACCGAACAGGTTTGCGAGCGGGTGTTTTCGGACGGAGGATCCCCGCGTGTTCCTCGTCCATCACGACGAGCAACGGTTCAACGCCCCGCGTCTGTTCCGAATCGCGCGCACGGAGCAACGGAAACGATGCCCCCAGGCCGCACGGACGGAGAGGTGCGCGGAGGGCGGCCGTCGAATGTGATTCACTTTGATTCGCTCGGAGGTCACGCGCCAATTGGTTTGGGGGGAAGCGAGCGGAACGATTGCGGTAAAGCGGCGAGTTCGACGGGCTTTGAATCCGAAATGAAGGACGGCGGCAGAGAAGTGGGAAGGGCCCGGCTGTTCGCGAGTCTTCTCTTCTGCACCTGCTCGCCGAAATCAAACCGCCGAATCCAAGGGAGCAATTGAAGGGCCGCATTCACGAACATTCTGCTCGCAGCCTGGAATTGCGACCGCCGGCCGGGTGTTTTGTTTTGATCGCCGTTTCGAAAAGGAGCGAATCGACTTCGCTTTAAACACCCGTCACCAACCGACCGCCGACCGATCGGGAGGCAAAACGGTCGCAGCTGCGGGCTTTCGGCACGACCCGCCCGCCCGCCCGTTTGCCCGCCGGACGGCCCGAACAGCGGCGCTCGTGACCAGCGAACGGACGTCATTCGGGTGATGTTCTGCCGCCGGCAGCGGCGGGGGAGTGATGACAACACCTGGACCGCACGCCGCCCGACTGCAAACGAGCGAGGAGATCGAAGAACGAAAAGAAATCAGAAACCGCACGCGGCCTGTTTGTTGACGGACGAATTGCCCATCGAGGAGGTCGTTCATCTACGAACTGTTGACGATCTCCACAGTGTTTGTTGCCGTAATTAGAAGAAGGAAGAGGGAGCACGAGGAAGATGGATTGCCTACTCGCAAGTACGCAGTAAAGGACGTGCGTATGGCGTGTAAGCAGCAACGAAAAATTCCCATTTCATTCGCTCAAGCGAAAGGAAGGAACTTCCGTCTTATAAGACGGGGGTTGTCGATCAGAATTTTCGAAGATCACCTCGCCAACGAGCTCCGCCAACGGGCTTTCCCTTCGGTTTACGACCGCGTGGCCTGATCGGGAGTTCCGCAACAAACAAGCAGGCAAGGAAGAGTGCATTCGAGGAGATCAAACCTCTCGGATTAGGCAACGAGCAGGAGTGATCGAACTGCAGACGGCGGCCGATGACCGAAGACCGACGAGAAACATCCGTCTGCCGGCTGCACTTTGCCCCGACTGATAACGAGGATCACGAGACGAACGGAAGCAACCGGAGGGAGGGACAGGAATGAAAAGTACGGCCTTTTGTTGTGAATACGTGGATTCCCGCTTGTAAACAGGCAGAACGAAGACGCGGTGGCCGGTTGGAACTTCCGCGTCTCAAACGAACGAACCGTTCGGTTCTTCCACTCGGTTTACGGCCTCCCGCTCGGCCGATTACGAAACGAGAGTGACGAGGAACTCGTGCACGGCGAGGGAGGCCGTGAATTCGGTCTTTGAAACCACGAGCAACGCGGAAGTGATCCGAGCGGAAAGCCGCCGGTTATCACCGCCCTCGGAACGTTTCATTCCGCGAGCAAACGCGCGTGTGGCGGCCGAAAGCGGATTGTCCGCTCTGCCGCTCCTCCAATGCGATTGGCGGAATGAATTCGAGGAACAGGGAGGTTGCAGGAAAGCGGGTTCACGGGTCTCCAGACATTCTGATCAGAAACAAATCCAAATGTGATCAAAGGCCGTGTCCATTTCGAACGAACGAGGGCGCAAACTCGCCTCCGGATAAGAATCTTCACACTCACTCGCCTGCTCGCCCGTGAATCAACCGAATCGCCGGTGGCAACGAGGAGGAGGCGGGCGGGGGTCGCGTGTTTTCGCTCACCTTTCGGTCGCGGCGCGCCTCCGAGTGACCGCCGATCGCCGTGCGTGAATCACTCGGGCGTTTCGAGTGACTTCGGAGGGAAGCGGCGATTTCATCACCCCGATGAGCCCTCGGACTTGCGATCAGCCGCCGCTTGAACCTGCTTTGAACTTTGCTCTTCCTCCGAGTTGGGCGAATAGCCACGGCTTCTGGAGGATGAAAACAAGAGGATTAACAATCAGGAGATGTCGTCGAGCAACGGCCGAAACATTCCGTTGAGTTCAACCCGCGGACGGGAAGCTCGGCGGGCGGCTGGCGGCGAGCGACCGGAGCGCTTTCCTTTGGCCCCCTGCCCGCCCGCTTCTCCTGCAGGCGTGTGCTCGTGGCGCAGTGGAGTTCGCAAAGAATTTTGCCCGCCCAAATGAAGATCCCGAAAGAGCGACCGTTAGCTGCGGGAAGAGCTTCTTGCATTGTCATAGTTACACCGGGTTCCCCTTTTTTTGGCGTCGCCGCCCTGCCGCCTCGCCGTGTGCTTCTTAGAACAAATTTCCAACTTTTTTCCCTTTTGGGGGGCTTTAAAGGGGGAAAAAAAAAAAAAAAAAAAACGCGTTCCATTTTGCGGATGGCATCGTAACGAACTTTTTGGCCCGCACTGATCGAACAAGCGAGATGCAAAGAACGTCGTTTGCATGCATCGAAATGTTCAGGTGTCCCGCGAGCAGCTGCGCAGTTCGCCCGAACGGGCACGTGCCGCCGCCCGCAGATGTCCGCCGAGAACACGTGCGGAGTTCGTGCGGATTTCTCGCTTCAAATTAGCAAAACGGGACACGAAAGCTCTCGGTTGTTCGCGTGTACGGTACCCAGGTGTCGAGATCAATTAGAAGCAGACAACAGGCCGCTTTCAACGAGCCGCCTGATCTTCCGCCCAATCAATCAACCCGCTTTTTCATGCTCGTCGGGCGGCATGTTCGCTTGTCGTCGATTGTGTTAAGCAAATAGGCACGAAGAGGAGTGTGCAGATGGCGGTTTGATCGCGCGGCGGCACGCGTCTTTCGATTTTTATCTCCGCGCGTCCTTCCGTCCGCCCGTCCGCCGCTCCTGCCGGTTTATGACATCCGATCGAGTGATTGGGACCACCGATTTCCGCCTTCGTGTTCCCCATGAAGAGTGAGTGAGTAATTGGGCACTCCATGTGGACTGCCTTCCTTTGTTCTCTGAGTTAAATTTGATTGGATTTGCGTCGGGTTCCCTTCGCTTTACGATCGCCCGCTGGAGCGTCTCCTTGTTCAATTATGATTGTTTTGTTTACCTCTTTTCAATGGGGGATGTTCGCATTGCGTCCCGCGGTCAACGAAACGCCGCCGGACGGGAGGATCGGCGATTGTTCGCGTCCTGATTGCCCGCCGCCCTGTTGGCGTTCGGGGGAGGGCAAGCGGACAGTCGGGTGATTTACGGAGTGCGGCCGGAAGAAGCGGGTTGCAGTCGAAGGTGAAGGGATGAGGAACAAATGGGATGTTGGAGGGGCCGACTCAAAGGAAAGCCGCGCGGTACGTGACCGCAAGTGGATTTCCGTCCGTCTTTTCGTTCGCCCTTCTTTGAGTTGTTTTGAATCACCCGCCTTCAACTCGAGGGACTTCGATCGCGGCAATCGCGAATTTGTTTTGGCTTCGCTTCGGTCGGCCGTTCGGTTGTTGCAAACAGGGGTGTAATGCGAACAGCGGCCATTTTCATCCGTTCGTCTCCGTTTTGTTGTGCGACTCTCCAGTCGGTCCGATCCCTTCGCCCGCCCTCCGATCACTCCTCCTCCTCTTTTGGAGGAGGCGCCAATGCGGGCGGGCGGGCGGGCAGACCGGCGGGTTCGTGTGCTAATTGCGAATTTCGCACTCGGATCTTCGCCGCTCGCAGGTGTTTGCGGGGCGGGCGGGTATAAAAATTGGACCGACGCCCGCCCGAACGCTCCGCTCGACGCTCGACGCTCGCCAAGGGTCGAGTTCTCATGATCGCGCTCGCCGGACCCCACCGAGCGGCCCTCCGGTCGAACTCGACGCGCAACCCGACCGGCCAGCGGCTTTGTGATCCGCCCGCCGGCCGCGAGTAATTGAACGCGAACCTCGTCGTCATTCTTTCGCTCGTTCGGGCGGCAGTTCGCCGCGTTCTTTTCGCCGGCCGCCGTCGATCCCCGCCCTCCGCCCGCCCGCCCGGCCGGCCGGCGGTTTCGCTCGGGCGTTTTGCCCCGCCTTTCGGAGTGCGCGGTTTACCGTCCGTTTAGGCGGCCGCCACTCATCCAAATCCCCAATTTGTCCGCTTGCTCATCGTTTTGTTTTTCTCCTTTTTTCGAAGTCCGCATTCATTCGCCGTGAATCCATCCGGACACGATCCCTCGATCTCCTCTCCGCCTGACCCGAAAGTCCGCATCATTTGCCTGCTGTACGCGAGTGAGTCAAATGCAGCTGTGCCCGCATCAAAACAAACGTGTGCAGTGGGGCGGGCGGCGGAATGGCTCGAGGAAAGCCGACCGGCGCGTGTGTCGAGTGGATTGCGTTTGGACGTGATCAGTCCGCTTCGCGCCTTCTTCCGCCCGCATCGTCCCTTTTCGCCCCCTTCCTCCGCTCTCCCCACCGATCGGAAAGGACGGGCGGGCGGTGCGGGACTCTCCGGCGGCAACTTCCCGCCCGCCCGGCCGGCCGCCGATCCGAGCGGGCGCCCGGCCGAGTCATGAATTTTGCAAATCGGGTCTCGAATTCGCCGCGCATTCGTGATCGTGGGAATTCGGGCGCCGTTTCCTGGACGTGCTTTCGGGAGTGATTTCTAATTGCGCTTCCTTCCAGCTCGTGATTTGCCGCCGTTGAATCGAAGCCGAAAGACGCGATGCAGCCGACGAGCGGACGGATGTTGGGCCTCGTGCTTCTTCTCTCGTGTTCGGTGAGTGCTCTTCGCTGATTGATTGTTTCTAATGCCTTCCTTGTCGCTTCAGCTTTGGGCCAAAAGCGAACCGACGGAGGGCGCGAACTCGACGTTCGTGAACGTGAACCTCGCGAAGCTGGACATCAGCCGGCCGCCGCGCCCGTGCTGCTCGACCGCCGGCCAGCGGGGCTGCCAAGTGTGCGCCTACGAGTGCACGCTGATCATGAGCGAGACCTCGAGCTCGCCGGTCGTCTTCGTCCACCACCGCTTCAACTGCTCGCTCTCGACGGTCGGCGTCCCGATGCGCATCCCGCTGCTCCACTCGGTGGACACTCACGTGAGTTCCCGTTCATTTCCTTCCTCGTGTCTCGCGTACGGTAACCGACTGTCCACAAGCGACATCTGCGCCTCCCGCGCCCGCTTTTTCTCCGTCGACGGGCGGGAGGTGTGCCGCGGGTGGACGCGTTCGGCAGCTGCGGATCGCCGTCCGGCGCCCATTTCGCCTCTCGAATTTTCAAACCGCCCGCATGATCGGGCGAGCAGCCGGCGGACGGCCGTTCGCTCGGCGCAAATGTCGGAAACAAAAAGGCGCGCGCTCCAAAGTGCTGCCCGCCGGAGCGGCGGCCGTCGAGGCGAATCGACTCGGCGCCATCGTGATCACGAGGGGCGGGCGGGCGGGCGAGAAGTGCATTCGGGGGGCGTTTTATTGAGCGTCGGATTGGTCGTCGGGTGTTGCGCGGGCGACATTTCCGGCCTCCGCCTAATTGAGCCACGAACAAGCTGCAATCATTGCGGGCAATCACGCTTTTGTCTTCGATCCAATCAACCCTCCGGCCATTCCGCCCGATCTTCCGCTCGCCGGACGGGCGTTGGCCTTGACTCGTGGGCTCCAGCTCGCTGCTTGTACCTCGTTTAATGCGGTCGGCTGTCGTAAAGCAGAGCCGATCGGCTCTCTCGGCTTATGCAAATCGGCTGCCCGTCGGTTGGCCTTTCGGAATCCGCGCGCTCATAAATGCGGGGGCGATCCACGAATCAATTGCGGGCGATCATCAGTCGAGAGCCCCGCATTCCCACCGCCTTTCTGTTTGTCCACTCGGCACGAACGAAAGGGATTCAAATTCCGCTCATTAATTGGGTCAAACCGCACGAGAACTCGCTTCTTTGGCGGGTCTCCTCCTGCTTACGGTACTCCTCAAACAGAAATCGTCCGGAAGAAATGTTGGGCGAGAAGTCGGGTGTTTCCAAGGCCGCCGGGCAGCTCATCCCATTGGCCTTGTTGATGGAGTCGCGCGCACGAGCGACCGGAAATCGGGCGAACATGTGTGTCTTCTCATTAATTGCCCGCACCTTTCCTCCTGCCTCCTGCTTTCTATTGGAGGATTGCGCAAGCGGGGCCAACGACCCCACGGGTGGGCAATTAGACGCTCCCGACCTGCCCGCCGTCCAAACTCGGGATCCACGTGTGCAGATGCCGAGACACAAATTGGGAGCGGATTGTCCGCTAATTGGGCCAATTGCTCGAACACGAACCGTTCGGCGGGGGGGGGAGTGGTTTCGATTAAACGGCCGTCCACTCGAATGGGCGATCCATTGGATTCCGTCCATCTGTGCGGGCGGTACGGTAATCAAAACGAACGACCGACTTTGCGGCCCGAATTTCGATTCGAAGCGGCCGCCGCCGCCCGTCCGGCGGATCGCGAATGTCGGGCAGACTTTTTGCCGCACTTCCGGTCGCCCTTCCGCCGATTCAAACGAGCCGCCCGCCGACGTTCGCCGGCCGGCCGCTCGTTCCCTCCGCCTCGCACCTTTCGCCCGCCCCCGCCCGTAATCCACTCCTTTTGCCGCGATCTGCCGTCAAGTGGACGAAATCAGCAGGCGCCCGGGCGGAACAACGCGCTCGATTGTTGGCGGGCGGCGGAAGTTTGCGACACGACTCCGAGGCATCGCCCTGCCCTGCTTTGCATAAGGGGCGGGCGGGCGGAAGGGGCGAGTGGATCAAAGTGGACTTTGTTCGGGCTCTTCGAAACAACGAGCAGGAAGGAACATCTTGACACTCGCGATCGACCACTCGAAGCACAAGTACACGAACCTTCCGTCTCTCGAGAGTGCGAAGAACAAAACGGTTCTTTTGATCGGTGCGGATTAATCCGCTCGGCATTAATCCACTCGCCCGTCCGTCCGACTGCTGCAGCCGGACTTGTGGCTTTCGGGTTGCGCACTTGATGAACGAGGCGGCCGGCCGGCCGTTTGAGCGGCGCCGCGGAACACGTGCCTCGACATCTGAGCAAACAGAGCGGCCTTCTTTCAACACGACGGCGAGGAGCGATTTGAATGACAATGGAGATTTCAGAAGATCACGGTCATGCTGTACGTCCGCGCGGCCAACGGCGATCAGCTCGTGGTCGGCGAGACGACCGTCCAGACCGCCCAGCTGAAGTACGCGCCCGACTCTTCCGTCTTCAAGATGGTGAGTTCGATTTCTGGTGCTCTTCGATCACTTCTTTTTGTTGCAGATGTATCGCGATCAGTACTCCGTGGAGTTCAACGTCTCGGTCGAGTGCTTGGAGGGCTTCGCCGGACCCCACTGCGAGGTCGCGTGCCCCGCCCCGACGGAGAAGTGAGTTCTTTTCGTTTCCTTCCGATCAAACTGCGGAGGCTTTCAGGGATCACTACAAGTGTGCGCGCGCGGGGAAGATCTGCCTGACGGGCTGGATGGGCGTCGACTGCAACACGCCGGTGTGCTCGCTCGGCTGCGGCAAGGGCGTGTGCGTGAACCCCGAGCAGTGCCGGTGAGTGGAGGAAGGCGATTGTTTGGTTGATCAACCCTCTTGCAGGTGCCCCAACGGCTGGAAGGGCCCGCGATGTGCGCAGTGCGAGCCGAAGAGCGGCTGCGTGAACGGCGAGTGCGCGGGATTTCCCGGCCAGTGCAAATGCCGGCCGGGCTTCAGCGGCGAGCTCTGCAACGTGCGCACTTCCCCACAACTGTGCGGGCGGCCTCTGCACGACGACCGCCGCCCCCTCCTCGTCGCCCGTCGACACGAAGGCGGGCGAGCGATCGACCGAGGACTCGACCGCCGCCATCCGCTCGTGGGTCTCCGTTCTGTTCGGCATCTGCATCGTGCTCATCGTCCTCGTGGTCGTCCTGATCCTCTGGAACGTGTGCCCCGTGCGCGCGTGGATCGGCGCGAATCGCCGGATGGACAAACTGGTCGGCGTTTGAGCGAGTGTCTCGCCTTCATTTTCTCATCCTTCCGCCCACCTCCCGCAATCTTCTCCGAAATCCGCCCCCAAACGCTCGGACCGGTGCTTCCGGCGCTCATCACGTGCTTAGAACTCATACGAGGTACTGCTCGGTTTACTCCTTCCGTTCTTCATCTCCTCACTTTTCGCTCGCTCTCATTTCTCTCGTTTGTTTTAATTTTAATCGTATGTGTGCAGTACTGTTCGTAGGCTCCTAACCGTTAACTACGTTCGTATGTTCTTTTATTTTCGTTTTTATTGATGTTGCGTCGCCCGAAAGGTGGATACTCGTCTTTGTTGGCCCGCAATGACCGACTATTCGCCTTAGATGTTGATTTTGTCTTCCAAATACACAGAAAGGTCTCAACTGCTCGGAGTTCATTGAAGAAACAAACGAGAACGAATGATATGAGATCGAAAGGATCAACAAACGGAAACCTCCCGCAACGGACACACGAGGATGTCCATTTCGAGCAGCACACTCAGCGTGCAGAAGGCGAAGTAGGCGACGAGCATCAGCACCTCCGAACGTTCGGTTCATCTTCCACCCGATGGCCACCAGCGAGAGGTAGAGGATGCTCAGCGTGGTGAAGAGGATGGCGATCGAACAGACGAGGCCCTTGGACTCGACCGAAATGCGCGCGACCTCCGACCCGAACGCGTGGATCGCGTAGTAGAGCAGCCACGGCAAAGGGAGCCTGCAAGAAAGGCATTGGGAATCGCAAGAAGCACTCCAGAACGAACCCGACGCAAATGTCGAACAGATTCGATCCGATGGACGACGAAACTGAAAGACTGCGGCTAAACGAGTCCAACGAAAGCCTTGCTGCCCACCGGCCATGTCTCCGAGTCCTGAACAACAGAAGTTTCATTGAAGAGGAGTGCTTCTTCCACTCACCTTTTCTCGCAACAATGATCGAAGTGATCAGATCTGAAAGGATGCCGACGTGGAAAGCCGTAGAGGAGGTGAGGCGAACCGGGAACGGAAGTGCCGGCGGCCAGCACCGTCAAGCCCATCACTTCATTCGGAATTCCGAACGTCTCGCCGATCGTGTTGGCCATCCACACCTGCAATCGGATAGGAAGGATCCCCTTTGAGTGCTCCCACGACTGACCATCACGTAGGAGAGGGCGGCAATCCACAGAACGGAGCCCACAAACGACCACAAGTAGAATTTCCGCTTCTCCTAAACACCGCAGAGGTCTCCTGCCAGGCAGCCGGTTGGTCTCACGGGTCGTTTGACGTCCGCCAACGTCCAGTAGAGGGGGAAAGTGATGGGCGCAAGGAACAGGTAGACGGAGCGCTTGTACGCGCCCGACGGCCAGCTCATGTCGAGCGGGAGGTCGGCCTCGGGGTCCGCACTCCTCCTCCTCTTCGTTTCGTTCTTCCCGCTCGGCCGGCGGCTTCCGTTCGGTTGGCCGTCCGTCGGGGTGCGGTTTCGGTACTCGTGCAGGTTGCTGGCCGACGAGACGGTCGACCACACGTGCGAGGAGGGAGTGGGCGAGCGGGAGGTGGGCGAGAGGAGCCGAGCGGATGGGCGGCGGAGTGGACGGCGAGGAGGGCGTCGGGGAGGACGCGTTCTCCACTCGCAAGAGCGGGGTGCCCGTCCGCATCACCGGCTGCGAGAAGCGTTTCGTGAAGAGCGGCCGCGGAGTGGTCAGGTCTGAACGAAAGGGAGACGGCTTTTCGCGATCAAACAGGCGACTCACGAGACGTCTCGCCCGGCAGGGAAGTGCGGTCGGATTCCGAGGGGGCGGCCAGAGCGGCCGGTTCGAGGGCGATTTGAAGCAGACCTGGAAGACCACCCGCTCATTCACTCGTCCTCTCCGCTTCTCCGATCAAACCTCCTCGAAAGATCGCTCCCGAGTGGAGCAGCGGGATCGTTCGTTCGGTCGTGAAGGCGGGCAGGTCTCGAATGCTCAGGCGGTGGATCACTTTCGTGTTCGCGTTCTGAAATCCGCCTTTCAATCCACCTCGACCACGGCTTCCTCTTCCCGACCTCCACCAAATTCGAGTTCTCGACGGACACCTTCGCCGACCAAACGGAGAGCCGCCGCTTCACCGCCTGCTCGATCGGCCCGTTGTAGCGCATGAAGACGCAGTAGGAGACGTAGAAGAGGAAAGAGGACGAGCGCCTCGTACCAGTCGATCCGCTGGTCGAAGAAGAAGACGATCAGCAGGAAGAGGGCGACCAGGTAGAAGGCGATGTCGCGCAACAGCGGGTACCAAGTCAAAGTGCAGCACTTGGCGGGAGAAGAAGGCGCAACAGAGCGAGGACGAACAGGATGTTGAAGGTGGCCGAACCAACAATCGTTCCGATCCCAACTAAATGCGACCATCAATCGAGTTCCTCCCGCACTCACCGTTGTTTTGGGTCACGAACACGCCGAAAAGACTCGTGAACGCCTCCGGCATCGACCCGGCTCCCGCCATCAGCGTTGCCACCCGCAACGTCGTCGCTGATCCCGAGCTGCAAGCGAGAGATCGAGTGGGGCATGGGAGTGAAGACTCACGACATCGCTGAGGACGGAGATGGAGGGCACGAGGAAATAATCACAGACAATCGCAAGAGCGATGAAGATGTAGCAGAGGGCGGCCAGATGGAGGAAGGACGACGCCTCGCTGCCGGTCGGCCACCGAAAACAAGTTCGTTGGGGAAGACATCGCTGGTCGCCGAGGGAGTAGGAGCCGGTGGAGGAGCTGAAAGAGCGATCGGGTTGCTTGTTGATGCAAAGAACTCACTCGACGGACAAACCGCCCGCTTCGTTCTCGTTTGTTCAGCGGGAAGGGCGGGAGGTCGTTCCGTTCGCTTCGAAGTCGACGGCCCGCTTTTTCCGACGCCCCCGCCCGCCGCCGAACCGCCGGAATCTCCACCAGCGATTCATCCCGAACTCCACGGGCACTCGGCGCTCCAGAAAGGCGGCGTCGACGGCGGCGGCCGCCTCGCGGATCTGCTGCGCCTCGTCGTCGTCGCCCACGCCCTCCATGCCGGCGACCCCGTCGGCCGCCCGAAGCAGCCGAACGATCGGGTCCTCCTCCTCCTCCTCGCGCTCGTCCACGAACTCCGCGTGTTGGATGACGTCGATCTGGACGGCCCCGCCGCCGTTCATCATTTCGGAGGCGGCGTTCAGTTGCAGGTAGAGGACGAAGATGCCCGTCCCCACGACGATCAGCGCGTACATTCCGATGAGCAGAAGGCCGCACGAGAGGACGGCCGTGACCACGCGCCGTTGGACCCTCCGCCGAGTCGATTGGAACAGCCGGGCGGCACTCATGGCTGAACGCGAACGGAGCGTGAAGAGGTTGCAGAGAACACGCAAAGATGCAAACAGATTGGAGATGAAAAGGGAGCTTTTCGCTTCGGGCGGTTTCAAGTGCCCCCAACACGCCCGTCCGCCCGGCCGGAGATGAAGGCGGCATTCCCGCACAGACGGCCGCCAACCTTGCGGGATTAGGCGAACGGAAATGCGTCCCCAAGCGTTAAGTAAGCGGATGCACGATCCCGAGAATCGACGGAGATTAACCGCCGACTCACGGCTTGTACACACCAACAGGGAGCGAACTGCCGTGATTCCCCCGTTCCTTGCTTCGAGGAGAAGCAAACGAAGTGCTTTCCTCGGAGAAGACAAAAGGACGAGCGGAAGTTCCGAGGAGCAGAAAGAAAGAAGGCGGGAGATGCGTTGGGACCAATCGACGAGCCAAATGGACCGAAACGACTTCGACCTCCGAACTCCCCAGCGGATTGCGAAGAAAACCGAGTCGTTTTTATCGGCCGCCCCGAAGGAGTCGGCGGAGATGGCCGGCCGGCGACAATCGAGTTCGAACGAACGGGAGATTAAATTCGAAGGAAGGGGGGTAATTGCGGTGCGCACATTGCCTGCGAGAACGCTTCAATGAGTGGAATCAACGGAGAACGTTGCGAGTAGTCGGAGGTTCCAATTCGGACTCACTCGCCGCCCGCCTTCTTAATGCGGGCGGATATTCCCGCTTTGACGTCCGGCCGCCTCGAATTCCGTGCGGCCACTCGCCGAATCACTCCCGCACGCAATCCTCTTGTTCCGTCGGCCGAGTTCATCTCTCGCCTCTAATCATCGTCACCGAGCAGGCAGCAGTCGGGGTTGTTTGCCACGAAAAAAAGGCCGCCGAACGGATGAACGGAATGGAGAACACAAACAATTGCACCGTGAAGCGAGAGTTCCGCTTCAAACGATCCAATTTCGCGTGTCCTTTGCTTTCCTTTATCCCCTAGTCGATTCAAGTTGATTTGACTCTAATATTCTCTTGGTTTTGGAGACGTAAGAAGTGAATTGGAGAAAGGTCAATTCAAAAAGGAGCAGAACAACGACAAGGATTTCTATTGCTTTGAGCAACTGTATTTGTGCAATTCATTTGTACCGATTTGGAATCCCGGAATTTTCTCAAGAACTTGTAAGTTGGATGATCGGAAGCGTCGAGCAGAAGTGGACACTCGGCGGGAGCGAAAATCGCCGCTTGAGCGCGTTGGACGTCCCGCCGCGATTGTTGCTCTGCGTTCCCTGCGAAGAGAGAGCGGAGGCCGGGCGAGCGGCGATGCCGGCGGTCGGCTGCAGTTCGCGTTGCTCCGCGTTCGTTTCGCGTTCGAACGTCCACTTGTCGCTTTTATCATCCCTCCTGCTTTCAGGCGCTCCATCGATCGACTTGGCCGCCCGCCGCACGCTCCCCGATTCCGCCCCGTCTTGTTCAATGGTCGTTTGACGAGTGATGTCAACGAGTGCCATTTCAAACAGCGACGCGATCAACAACGACGCTGCTCAACGTGCGAACCAGGTACGCTTTCGGCTGCTCTTCGTTCCGTTCAAACTGGGGGCCGGGGATTGATTGAAACCGACTGCTTTTCGTTCGATTGCCGCGTGAATTTCGCGTGTTCGAAAATTGATTCGATTTCCCGATTGAATGCTCGAATGTTCGCTCGTTTCGTCGCATTGATTGACTGTTGATGAATGATGAATATTTCGGCCGTGTTTCGCACCCGTTCCGCCCGTTTCTTTTCGCCCGTGGGATCACGAAGAATAAACACACGATCCCCCCGCCTGAATATCCGCCCACCTGTTCGAATTTCGCAGAAATTTCGGGAATTTTGTTCGAAAATCCACCGGTTTGTGAGAGAACTAAGAATTGATTGATCGCTGCAATAAAAATTTTCTTCGATCCTTCAGTTTTATTCCTGTGTTTAGCTGAACTCTTCGTCTTCGGAGCACCAACACGGACTGAAGCGGCCGAGTTCCGACGATTTGAATTGTACGTGCTGCCTTCCATTGCTCCGAGTTTTCTCTTCCGTTTGTTCGAGTCGTTTACGCGCGTATTGCCCCGAGTTTATCGTTTGTTTGATCGCTTTTACTCGCATTTGGGGCCACGAAAGGGGACGCTTTTCGGCTTCTCGTAGTTCCAAAACGGAGGGGAGATCGGGGGCAGTCGGGCCGCCTAATCCTCCGCCTGCTTTCAGTGCAATCGATCAAGAAGCCGAACGGAGCAGAGATGGCCGCAATGGGTATGGGTGCATCGCTAGGGGCTCGGGCCTCTCGTCCGAGATGATGGAGGTGCCGGAGAACGCGGTCGGCTTGGGTGAGTCCGCCGCCTTCCCCCCACTCACCCCTCTCCCTGCTTGCAGTGATCGGCCGAGGCGGTGAGCAGATCTCGAGCATCCAGTCCCAGTCGGGCTGCCGCGTCCAGCTGAACTCCGAGACGAACCAGCACGGCAACCGGCAGTGCACCCTCCAGGGCACGCCGCAAGCCATCGAGCGGGCCAAGCAGCTCATCCACGAGATCATCGGCCGCGCGCAGGCCAACAACTCGGGCGGGATGAACGGGCAGCTGGTCACGCAGCAGCTCCTCATTCCCGGCACCAAGTGCGGCCTGATCATCGGGAAGAACGGTGAGACGATCAAGAGCATGCAGGTTGGTTCCCGCCTCTCCTCTTCCTTTCACCCACTCGCTTCTTCCAGGAGTCGATCGGCGTCAAGATGCTACTGATCCAGGAGAACCAGCACTCGGGAGCCCAGCCCAAGCCGCTCCGCATCACCGGCCTCCCCGAGAAGGTCGAGCAGGCGAAGCGGGCCGTCGAGCTGCTCCTCGCGAACGACGAGAACGGCCGGTCGAGGCGGCGGGATGGGCGGGATGCCCTCCTCGCAGACGGCCAGCATGATGGGCGGCACGCGGTCCGTGGGCGAGGTGATCGTCCCCAGAAGCTCGGTGAGTGGAAACTCCTTCGTCTCTCTCTCTACTCACTCGCTGCAGGTCGGCATGATCATCGGCAAGCAGGGCGAGACGATCAAGCGTCTGGGCGCCGAGACGGGCACGAAGATCCAATTCAAGCCGGACAGTGAGTTCTTCTTTCCTTTCTCCTTCCTGCTGCGTCACTTAAGAGCCCGACTGCTGCCGCTCGTCGAGAGCTTTCGGGTGTCATAATGACGCGAAATCATTGGGTTTTCTGTTCTTCGAGCGGCGGGCTTCGTGCTCGTCGTTCCGATCAAAACTCCCGACATTCCGAGCGACCAGCCTTGGATCAATCCAATGAACCCTGCTTGCAGCCAACACCTCCACGCCGGAACGCTGCTGCGTGATCCAGGGAACGCCGCAGCAGATCGAGCAGGCGACTCGGATGATCTGGGACCTCGTGCAGCGCTCCAACGGCAACGCCCAGCAGGAGCTCTGCATGATGCACGTGCCCGCCAACAAGACGGGCCTCGTCATCGGCAAGGGCGGCGAGACGATCAAGGCGGTTAAGCGATCATCCTTCTTCCTTCTTTCATTCCCTCTGCTCTTCAGTTGTGCGGCGAGACGGGCGCCCACGTGGAGCTGTCCCGCGACCCGCCGCCCAACGCCCAGGAGAAGGTGTTCGTCATCAAGGGCACCCCCTACCAGATCCACATGGCCCAACACATGATCCGAATCAAAGTCGGCGACCTGGCGCCCGGCACGCCCGTTCCCGCCCTTCCAGAACGTGACGATGAGCGGCGGCTTCCAGCAGCCGAACTTCGGCGGCGGAGGCGGCGATTTCAACCCGCAGTGGGCGTCCAACGGATTCCCGAAAGGTGAGGCCGCCTTCTCCCGCTTCTGCCATTCATTCGTGTTCGTTTCAGTCGCCAACCAGGACCCCAACTGGTCGAACAACGCGTACATGGGCGGCCAGCAGCAGCAGGGCGGCTTCGTGCCGTCCGGCCAGCCCCAGTACACGCCGCAGGGCTACCAGCAGGCCGGCGGGCAGCAGCCGCTGATGCAGGCGGGAGGCGGCCCTCAGCCGCAGGCCCAAGCGGCCGCCGCGGGCGCCGCCCAGAACGCCCAGTCGTCCCAGCCGACCATCAACCCGGCCACCGGCCAGCCCGACTACAGCCAGCAGTGGATCGCCTAGTGAGTCCTCCTTCAATTGAATTCCCACTTCATCCTTCGTTCCTTCCAGCTACCGAAGCGTCGGTCTCTTCGAGCAGGCCAACCTGATCGAACAGCAGATGAAAGGCGGGAAGCAGTGAGCAGCCGCCCGTCCCGCCGGCCACGATCGTCAATCAGTTGCCCCCATTCTTCCGAAGCCTCCATCCACTCGTCTATTTGTTGACTAAAATATTCTCCTTTTGGCCGCCGTCTAATTGCACTCCGCTCTTCCATTGCACCTTCGATTGTCCGCCCCCTAATTTCTTCGTTTGATCCGCCGGGCCGAGTGGTCCGCTCCGTCTTCTATCGTCCTCTTCGTCGCTCTTTATTGTGTGTGTCCCTCGTATTTATGCATTGGTTTTGTTTGTCGTTTGGTGAATAAATGTTGAACTGATGGTCAAGAGAGGGCACGTGGAAGGAATAGGAAGAACGGGCATTTGTTGACGGACAATTCGGGAATGGAAGGCAAGAAACGTTTGTGGATTGAATCGACCGGTTGGACGTGATTTCGATGCAAATTCGGCCGGTTGCTGACGTCTCGGAAACGCCGGGCGGAAATCTCGCGGCGAAAATCGCGACCGCTCCCGCTCTTTTGGCGTTGTGTTCCGCACGAAAGTCGGCCGTTTCTGCCGAGTCGGCGGTCTTCTTTCCGTGAATTTCGAAGCGAGACGTGGGTTTTTCTGTACGTTCTTCTGCTCACAACCCTCCAATCCGCTCGTCTTTTCAGCCCCAAAACGATGGGCTTCTCGTTCGTCGCCTGCTGCTACCTGATCGCTTTGATCGCGGTCGCCTTCTGCATCTTCTTCGCCATCTACACGGTTCGTTCCCCCTTTCCCCATCCTACCATTCACTCCTTCCGGCCGTTCAGGTGATCTGCATCGACGAGCTGCGGACGGACTACAAGAATCCGATCAGCCAGTGCGACAACCTGAATCAGTTGATCCTGCCCGAGTACGGAGTGCACGCGTTCTTCACGTTCCTCTTCATCATCACCTTCCAACTGTTCTCCATCGCCTGGAACCTGCCGCTCCTCGCCTACCACATCCATCGGTCAGTGCCCACTTCATCCCTTGTTCCTACCGCTCGCTTGCTTGCAGCTACATGCACCGCCCCGTCCTGAGCGGTCCGGGCATCTACGACGCGACCACGATCCTCAACCAGGCAGAGCTCCAGAAGGCGAACCGGGAGGGCTGGATCAAGCTGGGCTTCTACCTGATCTCGTTCTTTTACTATCTTTACGCGTAGCCGGTTTTTCCTTATTCCTTTTTAACGCCCACTCGTTTCAGGATGATCTACACGCTGGTCACGTCGTGAGCCGCCCGTCCGCCGTCCACTCTGCCCTTTTGCTCCTTGTTTCGATCGAAAATGAATGAATATCCGTCTGGTTTCTTCTGTCAAGTATTCGGCCTTCTGCTTCTTCCCCTCAATCCAGCTACTTACGTGTTCGTGACGAGCGGCAGTTCTCCTGTTAGGATTTCTCCTCCAACGGCCATTATCCCCTCCACTCTCGAATGCCACTCAACTTCTCCTCGTTTATTCGCTAAGCAGGCGTAAAGTGAACAGCGAGTGGTCATTTTCGTCCGTAGTCGTTGTAATAAATTGGATAATATGAGTAAGCGGGAGATAGTAAGCGGGCGTCGAGTAAGTGTTGTAATAATAATTGGGGTAGACGTTGTAGTAATTTCCGTAAGAACTGAGCGAGTTCCCGACGTACGAGCCGAGAGCGGCGCCCGCGAAGCCCGCCACGAAGGCCCCGCCGGCGACGGCCAGGTCCCGTTCCCGATCCCGCGGCCCCAGCCGTGCGAGTAGCCGCGATTCCACCCACGATTCCAGCCGCCGTGCCCGTACGAGTGGTGATGCCAGCGGGAGGGATAGCCGCCGCCCCACGCACGACGACCGCCCCACCAACCGCCGCCTCTCGAGTGATAGCGGTGGAATTGGGCTGAAAGGAGAGGAGTGAGTGGATAACGAGCAGAATGCACCGACCTTCGATCACGGGAGTCGAGAGCAGCAGGAAGACGACCAACAGGAGTGCCGGGGACCTCATCTTTTCCACAGGGAATGCGCAGGAAAATGGGCGAGTGGGGGCATTTTTGTACTCAAAGCGGCCGATCGATCGAACGCTCGAACTCGCCGAACTCCCCTCCAAATCGGCATTGTTCCCCCGCCGAGCCGAGACACTTGAGCGCCGAAAACAAGTGAGTCGCCCGCGCGCGTGTCGAAATTCCCGTCGAACTCCCGCGCCGTTGGAGGCCGTTCGGCGGACGCAAACGGCCGGAAATTTGCGGATTTCCGGCGACCTTCCGCTCTGCAGCCGAGAGCGGGGTGTGCCCCGAGGTCCGTTGATTCACACGACTTTAATCCGCACCTCGTTAATCCCGATGACCCGAAGGATCGGGCGTCACGCGGTGGTCGAAGTCCAAATGGAGCGGATTGAAGGCGTAAAGCCGGGAATCTCTAATCGAAAGCAGCCGCTTCTGCTCGAAAGTTCTTCGTGACGGCCTCCAAGTTGGCGGCGGCGGGAAGAAGGCGGATGTTTGGCCTTCGGAAGCGGGCGGCCGGAATACGGTGGCCGGCGGGAAGGCGGCTTCCGCTAATCTCCGTCATGCGTCCGATTCCCCGTTTTGGCGGCCGAGTGCGTGAATCCGCCCGCCTTCAGCGTTGATTAAAAAGCGGAAGGTCAAGAAGCGGCCGGCTGTGGGGGGATCGCCGGGCGTAATCGTCTTTGCAACATCCTCTGGAGCACGCGATCCTTCGTTCCAAGGAGCTCCTTACTTTCGGCTAGTTCTTGGATTCCATTCCACATGATGAGGTTTGTTTTGCCCCTTGTGATGGATGTGAAATCAGCGGCCAGTCGTGGGAAAGCCGGAAACGGCGGCCGGCCGGCTATTTCGAGGCCACCGGAATCCGCCCGACTTCGTTTCGCCACCCGCCGCTTCCGTTGGGCTCGTCGGAAGACCCACGAGTCGGCCGGGCGGCTTCGCTTCGCATCACGACCCGAATCGAGGGGTGGACGGGTCTGGTGCGAACGTCACTCGACGACCACTCGCTGGACGAGACAAACGGATTAGAGGATCCGCCCGCCGCGGGCTGCTCCACGGGCTTTTTCTCCGCAAGGTAATCCACTCGCTCGCCCCTCTTCGCCCTTCCTCGCTGCCATTCGCCCTCGCCACATTCGCCGACCGGACGGCGGCCGGCGGTCAGCGGCGATTCCGCGAAGCCGGACGGCTCGTTTGTTTCTTGGTCGATTAACCTCCGCTTTCTCCGTCCACTTGCACCTTTCAAAGGTGACGTTTGCGAGCACAGGTTTCCACTTCCTTCCACTCGCTTTCGTTCCCACGCGCACCTTTCGGTCGTTCGTTCAGGCGTGAAAGGGGCGTAATTTCGATCGAGAGTTCGTTCGTGACTCCGCCGAAACAAAGCGGCCGCCCACTCGCCGCCGGGCGCCCGGTTCACGCCCGAGAGTTCGCGCACCCAACGAGCGGCCGCTTTGTCTCCTCGAATTAATCAAAGGAAGCACTCGATCGTGCGCTCGGAGTTCCGCCTTCCCGCCCATTCGTTCCGCCTCGCGTTCTCTGGAGTTGAATCACGCCACTCCGGAGATCTTTGGCCGTTGTGCCCCTCGTTCCGCGTACGGTAGTGCCCAGCACTCGTGCCAAGTACGACTCGTGTAGCGAGCGCTCTCTGATCGTTCACTGCGCTCTTCTTCCGTTGATTCGATTCCTCTTCCACCCACCGTACTCGGCGCACTTTGTGGCGCGGAAAACCTGATCCGATCGAGTGCCCGTCTTTCGTTTGCTCGGTTCATGCAAAAGCGATTAGATCCTCGGCGCTTGCTCGAACTCCGCGAATCATGACGTGAAGGGCGGGCGGCGAGTGGGAAGTCACGACTGCCGGCCGCCCGCCTGTCGCGAATAATTGGATTGATTAGAACCCGTTTATCCACTTACAGACGCCCGTGTGTGGAGGGAGGACAGTCGAGCACGAGCCGCCCGCCTTCGCCCATTCTTCCCGTCGACACGTGCGGAGATGCAATGCTCGCCTCCCGTCTACTGTACGCCCTTGTGATCTGCTGCTTGTTGATCGTCCTGCTTGCCCCCACCGCCGCTCAGCCCGCACAGCCCCGAATGCTCCTGCCGATGACCTCAGCCGTGGATTCCGCCGATCGGCCGAGCGGCCTCAAAGGTGAGCGTCCACTTCTTTCCGGCCGCCCGTCATCTTCGAGAGTGCATTCCTTCCTGTTTGTTTTCGTCCGCTTCCGAAGGAATTCGGCCCGAAAGTGCGGGCGGGGGTTTCGAAATGCGGTCTAATTAGTGAACTCCCGTCTTGAACCGGCGAGTGACGTCAATTGGGCGGGAGAACGGCGAGGTTTTCGAAATGACCACGTGCTCATTTCAGCCCTCCTTCTGCTGCCCCGATTCCGACGACGAATGCTCCTGTGGAGGCGGCGGAGGTCCGAGGGGGCGGAGGACGAGGAGGAATTGTGAGTTGCCGACCGGCCGGCGTCCATTAATCGTTGGCCTCTGATTCCAGCGACGACGAGGACAAACCCCGGCCGTTGCGGTTCGGTTGATTCGGGGCGAATAAACGGATTCCAACCAACTCCAGTGCGCATCTTTTTACTTGGACAGGAATCGAGAAACAAAGTCCGCAGTTCACGAGTAGGGGATCGAGCGTATGGTTGATGGATGGGATCAGGAATAAGCGACACATTAGACGGGCAACAGGAAGGAAGAACGGGGCGGCTAGAAGCGGAGATGGCTCTTGTTCTTGACCATGAACGAGTCCAATTTCTCCCAGAACTTCTGCAGAACGGCGCGGTCCAAATGCCGTTGGGTTTGGGAGAGCTCCAGGCGCGTGACGCTCCACTTCTCGACGTTCTTGTCCAGCGGCTGCTCCTTGAACTTGAGGTGGAAGGCGCACATCTTGGCGAAGATCTCGGTCGGCTGCTGGTTGTACTTCCAGCCCTTGAACTGCCAGGCGGGCCCCTGGACGAAGACGGCGACGATCCGGTCCCAGTCCTCGTCCTTCAGCTTGCGCGGGTCGTCGATCACTTGGTAGGAGGCGGTGAGGTTGTTGCCCTTGTTGCGCTGGATGACCAGCTCGTACTCGCGCTTCTTCGTCTTCTTCCGCACCTCCGTCGGCACGTACTTGAGGTCCTGAACACGAAAGCGCGAATAAAAAGAACAAATGGTGAGGGACTCGCCTGCAGGATGTCCTCCGCGTTGTACATCGTGATCAGTGCGGTGCCGGAAGCCGGAATGATGATGATCGGGACGGCGGTTCTTCGGCTTGGGCGGCCGGCCGTGCGGATTGAACGCGTCTCGCGGCCCGAAGCTCTCGCGCGTGTGCCCGTTGCGGCCGCCGTTGGCCGCCGGCTGCGAGTCGGGCGCCCGGCTTGTTCGCCAGGGCGCTCCCGCGGATGGCGTTCAGCGAGCTGCCGTGGAAGGTGAGGTTCGTGTCGATCTGGAAGTCGGTCTCCGGCTCCGCACCGAACACCTCCTGATCGTAGCTGCAAGGAACGGGGAATTGTTGCTTCCCGTGAACCTCCACCAATCGATGGAGAAAACGGACTCACCGACTGTAGCCACTCCGCTGGTTCGACCGATTTTGCGATCCGTTCGCGTTCCGCCCGTTCGTCTGGGCGGCGGTCGGCGGCGCGTCCTGAACTCGAAGCAAATGAATGGAATTCAGAGGAAGAGCACTCACTTTCACGGTCAGGTAGCCTTGGAGCGACTCGAAGTCGTTGATTCGGGAGTAGAGCTGGATGCGCGAGCAGCTGGGGATCTCCATCTCGGCCAGCGTCTTCATGAGCGACTCGGAAGCCACGTCGAAGGGCAGGTACACGAGATGGTCGGCGCTCTCGCCCGTCTCGGTCGGCTGGGTCGGGCGCGCCTGCTTGCGGTTCTTCTGCACGGAGTCCCGCAGCTGGGCGATCTTCTCGGCGGGCAGGACCGGGCGCGAGGTCGCGGTAGGCGGAGGTGGAGTCGTTGAGCGAAGCCGGCTGGTCGACCTCCATCGCCTCCTCCAGCTTCGGGGCGGCCATCGGCTCGCTGCAAGAGGGAACAATCAAAAGAAGCGTCTTCCTTCCCGCTTACTCGTTGAGCAGACGGGGTCGTTTGGCCTCGGGCTCCATCTTCTCCCGCTTCTCCTCGAACAGCAGCGAGCTGTACGAGACGGCGGTCGCCATGGGGGCCGTCAGGTCGAACTCCTCGGGCTCCTCGTGCGTCTGTCCCCGCTGCAGGAAGTCCAACACCATTTGCCTGAACGACCGAATGATAAGCATAGACGGAAGGGAAAACGGAGACGAACCGATGGCAGGAGAGGGTGACCATCCTGGAATCCCCGGCCGGAGACATCTCGCACGTAGCTTGGGTGCGGCTCCTTTTGGTGTTTCCAGAACTCCACGATCGACTCCAGCGTGTAGTAGTCGCCGGTGGGCGACTTCAGGCACGTGGGCGTCGAGGCGGCGAAGGCGGACTCGCCGAACGCGTAGTAACGGACGCCCTTCTGCAATGACGCAAGAATGAACAGTTGGATAGGCAGCGGAAAGGAACTCACCACTTCGATCTCGGCCATCTTGATCTTCCCCTGCACGTGATCGCGGAACAGACGAAGCGGCTCGGCCATTTTGTCGCTCGAATCGAACTCAACGGAAAAGAAACCGATTTCTCACGACGCTCCACACGAACCGGCGATGGACGACGGCGGAAAGCGAGCGACCGCTCACGTGCGCGCAGTTTCCTCGCCATCGATTTTCTTCTCGTCTTGTTCGATTCCACTGCTCGTGTTTACCGTAAACAACCTGCTTCTACTGTGGAAGGGAAAGGCATTTACCGAATCGTTCTTCCACCGTCCCTCGGCCGATCGAATGCCTTTGATTTGGGGATGGACGCATTTTCTGTTTCGAGACAAACGAGCGTGCCCTTTGACCCTGGCAAGCAGCCTCATCCACTTGCCGATCGCTCGAGAACCGGCCGTTCCATTGAACTCGTCGTCTTGCAATTGCATTGGATCGGTCATCAGCTTCAAGGCGGGACTGCGGATCCTGAACGGAACTCCTGCGAGCTTTTCGTTTCGTTTCCCTCCGCCGCCCTCCGTTCGGAGGTTCGCAGTCGGCGGGCGGTCGTTTTCGGGGCGGCGGGCGGGCGGATTTCGGGTGTTTGCCCTCGTGGATTCGTTTTGTTTGGGGACTTCCGGCCGCTCGAATCGGGTCGGGGGATCGTGGGGACAAATTGGGGAGCAGACTCCTCGTTTTTGGGGCTTTTCGAACATTTCCACACGGTCTTGGCCCGTCCACCTGGACGGTCTGCGAATTGCCGCCTGTTTCCCAGGGTGCGGGAGGCCAACGGTCTTGCGAAATGCGGCTGGGCGTGCCCGCCTGCTCCTCTTCCTCTTCCCTCTCATCACTCTTCCTTTCAGTTCGCCGACTCCCGCTCGTTCGCCATGATGTCCGCGCGCCACGAACTGCAGATGGTGGGCGGCAACTTCGGCGAGGTGATCGTTCCGCGCAACTCCGTCGCCCTGATCATCGGCCGCCAGGGCGAAGACGATCAAGCGGCTGGCCGCCGAGTCGGGCACCGAGATCCAGTTCGTGAAGGACTGTGAGTTCTTTTCTTCCTTCTTTTGGCGTCGATCAAAAGCCCTGATCGCTTGCGGTTTTCGTGGCCATTTGGGTGTCGAAATGACGCGAAAATGAACGGAAGGGCTGGTGCGGGCGGCCGACCGTCGATGTCGACCGTTCGGATCGTTCATCCCAACACTCTTACCGACCAACTCCACTCTCGATCCCCCTTCACTCGTTTGCTTTGCAGTCGACCAGAACGCTCCGCACCGCCGGGCGCACATCTTCGGCGACCAATCGCAGATCCACCACGCGCTGATGCTCATCACCGACCTGCTGGAGCGCGCGAACAAGATCGCGCCCGGCCAGCAGCAGCTGATCACGACGCACGTCTCGGTGCCCAGCCAGCGGGCCGGCCGCGTGATCGGCAAGGGCGGCGAGACGATCAAGGCGGTGAGTGCCCCCCTCCTCGCTCCCACTCCTCCTTCCCTCCGTTCAGCTGTGCCGCGAGTCGGGCGCCCACGTGCTGCTTTCCCGCGACACGCCGCCCAACGAGCACCAGCGCGTGTTCATCGTGAAGGGCACCCAGGAGCAGGTCCGCAAAGCCGAGCAGCTGATCACCGACGCGATCAACGACGGGCCTTCCTTCTCGTCGACGACGAACAGCGGAGCCGACGAGCGGCGACCTACGCGCAAGTGAGCAAGCCGGCGGACTACACGCGCGAGTGGGTTCAGTACTACCGTGAGCCCTCCACCCCCCTCTCCTCTAATCGAACGACGATTGCAGGTTCTCTCGGCCTGTACAACCACGCGGACTACATCGAGCAGCAGATGTTGGCGAAGACGAGCCCCGGCCACGCGCAGTGAAGAGCGGCCGCCCGTCGTCCTCGATCGTCGTTTCTTTTCTTTTTGCATCGACATTGTGTTGTTATTTGTTAGCGTCGTCAAGCTGCCATTCGGATCGGGTTAATTGTAAGCGGAGCACTACGGTTATGCGTTGAATGAATGCGAGAATAAACCGTTCTTACACGCCACTCAATGCGAGAACATTCGAAGCGGAACTCAAACGTCGTCCTCGAACTCCTCGACGAGCGTCGAGCGGCGGCGCTTCCGGACGGGCAACACGCGCACCTCCTCGCCGATCACCTCGGAGTCCGTGGACGAGGGGTGGATGCGGTGCTTGGCCGTCTTGTAGATGGCCGACGTGCCGAACTGGGCCAACGCCATCAGATGCAAGCGGCTCGGCCATCGCGCGGCGGGTCTTCAGCCGCAAGCGGATCATTCGATGTGCCAGGAGACGTAGAACTCGGCCACGAAAGGCGACCAGCGAGATGCCGATCAGAGCGGAGCACACGGCGAACACTCCGAACAGCGAGGAGATGTCTGCAACCGAAGGTGAATGGAGGAAGAAGGAAGGGAACGAACCCAATGGCTTGCGCTTGTTGTTCGCCTTCGGTTTGCAGTGGGCCACTTTGCGGGAGATCTTGAATTTGGACTCGAAAGTACTTGCGGAAGGTCCGCCGGACGAAAGCGAGGTTCATGACGATGGCGTGGTTGAAGTCGGCGAGATGCTCGAAGTCCTTGCGGAAGATCAGATGGGAGGACTTCTCGTCGACTTCGTTGGGCACCGAAACGAGATTGCAGCGCTCCGTTGCGTAGAGGGCGGCAATCGAGTCCTGCTGGATGGGGAAGATGAAGTTGCCGCGTTCCACTTGGTCCAACGCCTCGCTCGACCGTGTTCACGATGCGCACCTTGTTGTGGGTGGTCGCCTCGCGCAGCCGCCGAAAGTGCGAGTTGTTGTTCTGCGCTGAAACGAAAAGGAGTTCCCCTGGAGTAGAGGGGAGATGCTAACCGTTCTCCAACTCCTCAAAGTACCTGCAACAAACCGTAGATGAACAGACGAGATGAGAAGAACCGACCAATTCCCGTGGTAGTTGGTGATCAGCGAGTATTTGTTGGCAGAAACCAGGTTCACGAGTTCTTCCGGCGCGTTGAAGAGCCGCAGGTCGGTGGGTTTGAGGAGGGCGGAGAGGAGCACATTCGAGTACATGTCCAGGAAGAGGCGGCACTGGAGCAGCGAGAAGATCAAGATGCTCAGGTTTCCTGCAAGCTGCGGTCAACTGACGACCGCCGGACTGCTGCTCACCTCCCAACGTCCAAAAGTCCACTTGGAACGGTTGGTACAGCTGCAGACGAAACAGATCCCAAATGATCTGCAAGAAAGGGAGTAGAGCGGAGATGATTACGAGGGGACTGTTCACTTCGGGGATGTCGATGGTCGTTCGTCGTGCGCATTTCGACCTCCGTGCGGGCGACGAAAAGAAGGAAGGCGATCTGGACGATCAGGAACGTCAGGATGGCCGCCCAGATCATCTTGTCGTAAGGGAATGAACGCGCGCCAGATGCTCGAAGAGGCCAAGTAGTTCTCCGACGAGTGCACGATGTAGTTGGGACGGATCTGCAATCGGGTGTGAATGAATTGAAGAAAATCTGCTCGATACGCACATTGTAAATCGGGTACGAGAAGTCGAAGTGCTCGGCTCTTAGGTCAGTCCGCTGGTAGAACAAGCAGATCGTGTCCGCCGTTCCGTTCGCCAAGAAGCCCAACGCGCCCTCCCACAAGCCCGTCTTCGAGTCCTGCGGAAACGAGTAGAAGGTGATCAAAGGCAGTCAGCACTCACGTAAGATCCCCAATTGAGCTGCCCGACCTTCGAGTTCATGATCACGGGCTCGATTTCAAAGTCCAGGTAGGAGGCCATCTAAAGCACCGTGTTTACTCGCATCTGCCAGCTGGAGCGCCAACCGAAACGTGCACTCACTTGGTTTATGATCTGAAAAAAACGAGTAGTGAATGTGCTTGTACTCATCTCCTTCTGCTCGCCCACCTCCACACACCAGCCGGGGAACGGGCACCGCAAGTAGGGCTGCATGGTCGGGAACTCGTGGCAATTGTCGAACGCATCGGGCGGATTGCGGGCGAAGAGGACGCGGATCTTCGACTTGTGCTCATCCTTCGAACAAAAGCGGCCGACTGTCCGAATGAAAGTCCCTTCCTTTCGGCCGCCTTTCTCGTCCTTCTTTTCGAATGTTCGCGGCGAACTCGTGGGCGCCCGTTCGCGCAAATTTATGGCCGAAATTCACACCGCGCCGTCGCCCGTTTGTTTGCGGACGGCCGAACGAAAAGCGGACTCCAATCAACGGGCGTTTCTTTCTTTTGAGCAGGAAGATTCTCCGCATTCGATTCGTCACTCGCAGTTTATTCAACAAGAAACAGAGCGGGATCACATCGGCCGCCCGTCGGCCTCCAGCTGGTCGAAGTCCACGACGCCGAAGTCCCGCTTGCCGCCCCGCTTGCCCAACAGCCGAACGTCGCCGATGGTCATCTCGTGGCTGATCGCTTTGCACATGTCGTAGAGCGTCAAGCACGCAACGGAAGCTCCGGTGAGGGCCTCCATCTCGACGCCCGTCTCCGTGCAGCTCTTCGCTCGGCAGAACACGTGAATGCGGTTGTTGGGCTGGAAGCGAACGAAGAGGATGGAGGAAGAAAGTGCGGGGAACTCACCTCGTCGATGAAGAGACGGAGCTGGACGTCGGCCAGCGGGATGTTGTGACACAAGGGAATCAGCTGGGCGGTCTGCTTGGCGCCCATGAATGCCCGCCAGTTGGACGACCGGCCGGACGTCGCCCTTCTTGAGCGCGTTCCCGACCACCGCCCGCGTGATCTCGGCGGTCAGCTGGACGGTCGCGGCGGCGAGGGCGATGCGGACGGTCGGCTGCTTCCCGCCCACGTCCACCATCGCCAGCCGCCCGCTCTGGTCGACGTGCGTGAGGTCGGCGGAGGACGAGAAGAAACGACGTTGGAGATCCGAGAAGCCTGAAAGCAGTCGGCGGGTGATCAAAGCGGCCCGTTCGAACGAACCTTTCGGCCGTGAGATCAAGAAGTGAGAGGAGGAGAAGCGACGATCAGCCGCCGATCAGGATCATCGGCCGGTTCGCGCTCTCGCTCAACACTTTCATGCCCGCGTGTTGAAACTTCTTCTGCCCGACGGCCGTCGCGATCACCTCCAGAAGCTGCTGGTCGGTGGCGTCGGCCCGCAGGAGATCCCGCAGCGAGACCTCCGCGTTCCCGTGCAGGCAGACCTGAACGAAACGTTGAGATCACTCCCGTCCTTCGCCCGTCACCTTCAGATTACCGTCGGCTGTGATCCGCAGGCGGTTGCACGTGCCGCAGAAGTGGTCGGACATCGAGGAGATGAAGCCGAACTGGCCCTTGAATCCGTCCACTTTGTACGCCTGAACACGCGAAGGAGATGAGTGAGTGGAAAGAAAGAAAGGAACTCGCCTTGCTCGTGTCGTTCGGTTTGTCCCGCAGGCGGACGATCTGGTCGTCGAAGTGGGCGGCGATCTGCTTGAGCATCTCGCGGTAGGAGACCATCTTGCTCGTCTTGAAGTTGTTGCCGCCGAAGGGCATGTACTCGATGAAGCGGACGTCGAGGTTGCGGTCGCGGGTGAACCGAACGAAGTCCACCACTTCGTCCTCGTTCACGCCGCGGATCACGACGCAATTCAACTGGAAACACGTAAGAAATGGGAAGGAATCGGGGGGAAGAACTCACTTTCACGCGCTCGAACATCCCTTCCGCCTTGTCGATGGCCTTCATCACGAGTTTGTAGCCGTTCCGCCGAGTGATCAGCGCGTACTTCTCCTCCCGCAGCGTGTCCAGGCTGATGTTCAGGCGGTTCAGGCCGGCGGCCACGAGGGCGTCCAGCTTGCGCGGGAGGGCGATCCCGTTGGTCGTCATCCCGATCTCGCGAATGCCCGCCTCGTCCCGCAGCCGGCCCACGATCTCCACGAGGTCCTTGCGGATGGTGGGCTCGCCGCCCGTCAGCCGGACCTTGTCGACGCCCTCGGCGGCGAACAGCGAGGCGATTCGAACGATCTCGTCGGTGGTCAGCAGCCGGTCGTTCGGCTGGAGCGGCACTCCTTCCTCCGGCATGCAGTAGCGACCTGCAAGACAGCGAGATGCAATGGGAAGGAACGGCTTCGGCACTCACATCGCAAGTTGCACCTTTCGGTCAACGAAATCCGCAGCTGAAAGCAGCCGGAAGGTGAGGATTGCTGGGGAGAACTCACGTATGAGTGGAAGCGGCCGAAGGAGTCGGTCAGCGGGCTTCTTTTGACCTCCGCTTTGACCGTCGGCTCGCGGACGGCGGCCGAAGAAGCCGCCTGGGCGAAAGTGGCGGACGTTCCGGCCGATCTGAACGGCCGACCGCATTTTCTGCAAACAGCGAGCGAATTCGGTCGACTTTCGATCAAAGGCGAAGATCACGAGAAAGCGGCCGGTCTGCACGATCACAAACGAGCTTCTTTCTGCCTTTAAAACGAGACGAAAGTGAACGCTTCGCCCGCCCGCCTTCTGCCGGTCGGACCGAAGAGCACTCGAATGAAGGCGACGAAAATCGTTGATCTCGTTTTGTCGGTTGAGAAAGCGGGAAGCAGCGTGAGTGGGTGTTGTTGACGGACGGTCTTTCGGAAGGTGTGATCGGAGCACAAACTACGCTCAATTCAAAGCAGAAAAGCCGCCTGAAAGATTCGGGCGAGTTCCCGAGTGGATTGTTCGCTGGTAGTGGGAAGTGTTTCACCTTTCGTCAAGCCGAAGAAGACGCTCCTTTCGCCCGCTTCTTTCTGAGTTGGACGGCCGAATTCGGAGCGAAGATGTCCCGAAAGTGAGTTCCATTCATTTTGGATCGGCTCGATGATTTCGCGGATTGCAGCCGACCGCCCGCCGCCCTGTTCGTGTGCAAGAAGCGGACGTACACGAACACGCTGACCACCAGCGATGTCGCCTGCCCGCCCAAATTCGCGAACCTCTGGTTTCACACCGTGGAGCGCTACGGCGAGTGCCGGCTGAACTCGCTGACCGCCGAGACGAAGTTCGAAGTGTGGCCGGAGGACATCCTCACGAACTGCCCCTCGCTCATCGATCTCAGCATCTACGAGCGCGGTCCGGACGTTCCGGTACGTTCTTTCTCATCCGTTCTCTGCATTCAAATGGAGTTCAGATCAACGAGAAGGATGCGATCCTGATGGAGGACGACTCCGCCCCGAATCCGAACACCAAACGGTTGGCCGCTCTCCCTTTTTTCCTTGTTTACCGTCTTCTTGATTGCAGATCTCAGCAACACAGCAAAATCGTGCCGTGGATGCGCAAAACCGAGTACATCAGCACGGAGTTCAGTCGCTTCGGCGTGAGCTCGGACCGCAGCGAGAACAAAATCGGCTACAGCATCAAGAAGCGCTACGGCAATCAGGAGAACTTCTACAAGGACGAAGCCTCGCAGATCGAGGCGATCAAGAAGATCTTCGAGGACGTGAGTTCCCCCTTCTCCGCCCTCCATTCCTCTCGTTTGTTCAGACGAAGAAGCCCGTCCGGCGGCACCACTCGAAGAAGAACGTGGTGGCGGTCGAGGAGATCCCCATCCTGCCGGACGCCGACCAATGGAAGTTCGAGTACGCGCAGATGAACTTCGACAACGAGCCCGTCCCGCCGCCCGAGGCCCCCAACCAGCAGCAATTACGTGATCATGAAGTGAGCTCTTTCCTTTTCTTCTCTCATCCAGCTTCTTTCAGAGGAATGGCCGACACGGAGGGCCGCCAGTTTGTCGGCTACTTCGTCCCCACGCCGGAGACCTACAAGCAGCTGGAGGAGGACAAGGCCGAGGGCCGCACCGCACACCGAGGGCTTCGAGTGAGTTCCCAGTCTTTCAATTGAGGAGATGAGAGGTTTATTGCTTGTCAATAATTAATTAGGGGGCTTCTGCTATTGGGTCTCCTTCGTTTCGCGCAAATAGTCGCGGACGAACTTCCGAATGAGGGGCGTCTGGTCGGGGTTGAAGACCTTCTGGCGGTAGAGGAACTCGAGGAACACGCGGTGCACGAACAAATATTGGTTGGAGTTCTAAAAGCGATGGTCAATCCTTTTCGTTGTCGCTGGGCACTCACCTGAATGCTGTGGGCGCGTTGGTCGCGGAGTTCCTCGAGGAGCTCCGCGCTGTCCTCGAACGACTCGCCGCCCTCGAAGAGCTCCATGAGCTCCTCGATCATGATCACCGTTGCACTGCGGCCGATTCCCGCGGAGCAATGCACGACGATCGGCTGTCTGCAATCGCTTTCATTCATTCAACCCCTTCCTTTTCTCTTCCGCTCACCTGGACAGCCGGACGGCGTTTAGGAGGTGGACGAGGGTGAGGTCGGCGGGCAGAATCCCCCGGTCGGGCCAGTCCATCACTTGGTAGTGGTCGCAGAAGAACTTTTTGCTGCCCGTCACGATCTCCAGGCCGCGCACTTTGATCGTGATCCCCTGGTTGCACTCCTTGGGGAGCTCCAGCTGAAAAGAAGGGCTGGGAGTTCGAGGACGGCCGCTCGCCCACTCACGTTCTTCTGCATTCGGCAGTGGACGACGTAGCGGTCGAAGCGGAGCGATTCGCCCACTCGGGTCGGGAAGTAGGGGGCGCACTTCTCCCTTCGGTTCTCCACCGTGTTGCAGAGCATGAGGATCTTCACGGTCCGCTCCTGGACGATCATCGCCCAGAAATCGGCCACCGTGTTCTCGAGCGGGCCCTGCAGACGGGAGTGGACGGATGGGAAGGCAAAGGGGGACTCACTTGAGTGCAGACGAATCGCCGCTCGTTCATCGGGGCCGCCACGTAATTGGCGTGAATGTAATCCTGCCGGCCGCCCTCCAGCAACACGCGCGTCTCGTCCAAACACACGACATCGCGGTAGCGATTCCGCGGGGCGTTCCGGTGGAAGGCGGTGGCGAGGGCGGGGTCCACGGGCGTCGGCTGGAGCGCTTCGAATTCGGCTTTCAGGCCGCTCACTCCCTTCTGCTCGACCACCCGCTTGAACCACTTCTGCGCGTTCCTCTTCATCAACACGCGGGCGTTCATCGTGGAGGCGGGGCGGTTTCGCTGGACGGCCGGCCGGCCGGGGATTTCGAGCCGATCGGTCGGCGGCGGAGGGGCGGCCGCTTCGAGCACGTTCTCCTTCGAATTGAAGAGATCCTCGGGCATCGGCGACGGGCTCTTCGAGCTGCCCGCCTTGCGTGCGGTCTCCACCGACTTGCCGCGTCTGAAAGTGAGGAAATCAGCGGATTCGCCCAACTTCCTCGCTCGTACTCGCCTTCTTCTCAAGCGATCTTCCGCAAAGTCGGGATTCCAGGCGGCGGGGACGGGCAGGCGGGCGCCGTTTCGTCCTGAACATGGGGGATAACGAGAGAACAAACGGGAGAATTCACTCACTTTTCACGTGCTTCGTCGCCATCTCGGTCGGGCGGCTCGGGCGAGAGGTCGACGCGGTCGGGGATCAACAGTTTTCCGTTCATTTCGCCCACAAATCGACGGATGTTCTAAACGGCAGGAGTGAACGAGAGGAGTGAAGCGGGGAGCAATCGGGAGCAACGCGCGAGCGGGAAGGAAGTGCACGTAAACAGTCGACTTCCGCATCGGAAGGCGCGAACGGCGCGATCGAAATGGGTGGGCGAACCAATCGGGCGATTGTTCGATCAAAATGGACACGCCTCGCGCCCAAGTCGGGCGATTGACTTTCGAAAGTGGGAAATCAGACGGAAGTTCGCTCGATTCGCCCGCTTTCCTTCGCCCGTCGACCGAATGGCGAGCGGAGGGGCGCGCGTGACGAGCCGCCGTTCGCCGTCCGCAACGCTCGCCCGCCCGCAGGGACGCCGCGCGAGCGTGTTCGCCAAATTCCGACGCACTCCGCCCGATTCGGCGATGCGCACCGCCCGCTTTTCGACACCCGCCTTCGGTCGCTTCCAGAGTGCTCGCGGTTTGACGTCGCTCTCGAGCTCGGGGTTCACACTTCAAAACAACAGGCTGGGTTCGAAAATTGCGGACAGCTGAACTTTGATGCAATTTGTGATCGTTGCGGGCCGTTCGCACTCCAAACATCGAGCACACTCATCGAAGTCTGTTCGACCGAACTCCCGCCATTTCAGCTACAAGTACACGTGTGCCCGCAACTACGACTGGCAGGTGCAGACGAAGAACCAGCGCGGCATCAACCTGCAGACGTACTTCTTCACGCAACGCAACGGCGTCTTCTACTACTGCGATGTGGAGTCGCGCGTCAAGCTCACCCGCCGCGCCAAGCAGACGGCCGCCGACCGCAACATGCGCCTCATCGTCCGCACTCGCGAGAACACGGAGGAGGAACAAGCGGCCATGGTTTGTTGCGAGGAAGAAGCAGCAACATTCATCACCTTTATTTTCAGACCGCCCGCCAGAACGCGCTCTACGATCCGTACATCACCGGCACCTTCTTGCCGTAAGTGAAGAGGACGTCAAGAGGGTTGACTGACCGCTTGTTTGTTTCCAGGCTGCACGAAGAGGAGGAGGAGGAAGAAGTGGGCGAGGAGGTGAAGATGGAGGCCGAGGACGCTTCGCCGAAGAAGGAGCCCGAGGGACGCGAACGCGGAGAATTCGCCCAAAACGGAGGCCAGCACCGAGGAGTCGAGCAGCAGCGGCGAGAGCGGCTCCGGCAGCTCCTCTTCGGACAGCGACGAGGAGGCGGGCGGTGAGTTCACATCCTTCCTTCGTTCGCTGGATCACGCTGGAGATTTCAGAGAAGAGCGACTGAAGGGGGCGATTTCACTCGATTCCATCCACTCGTTTTCTTTTTGTTCATTTCGATCGGATAAACTGTTTTGTTTTCGACGAAGAAGGGCGTTGAAGGAGAACTGTGGTCGATGGAAGCGACTTCTTTCGTCGCACGTAGCCGCCGTTTTTGGCGGGCTTTTCGACGAACACGCCACCATTCGGCGGACCTCTTCGCTCATCTGCACTCTGCAGAACGGACGAAAATGGAAGCAATTGGGGGAGTTCCTTGCGCACGCCCGTCTGCCCGCATCCACCCCCATCAGTAGCCGTGTTTATTCCACTCGCAATCAACAGCAAACAAACGAAACGGATGTCCGATATGAACGAAAGTGAACGGGCGATGGGAGGATTGAACAGGCAGGTAAGTAGTGGAGAGAACGAACAACCGTTAGGACGAAACAACCGAAAGAAGATCGCGACTCGTCGCAATCTCGAGCTCTGAGAGAATCCCGGAATGGAGGACCTGATTGGAGGGAAGGAATGCAGGAGGGGATCAACGGCGAGAAGGAACCGCTGAAGTTGGCGACGCGACGGGGCGGGCAGTCGAACAGTTCGGGGTCTCCTTGGCGGACGATCACCCCGTTGCTCATCTCGATGATCAGATCGAAGTCCTCCAGGCCGATCACGCGGTGCACGATCGAAATGACCGTCGAGGTGGGGAGGGCCGAGCGAATCAGATTGTTCATGATCACGTGCGTCTGGTCGTCAAGGTGGGCGCTCGCCTCGTCGATGAGGACGATGCGGGGCCGCGCGAGGATCAGCCGGCAGATGGCGACGATCTGCCGCTCGCCGAACGAAAAGTTGGCGCCCGCTTCGACCACCTCGGCGTCGAGGCCGCCCGCCCGGCTGAGCCACGTGCCTGCGAGCAGAAGGTGAAGAATGGGAGCTTCAAAGAGAACTCACTCAATCCCGCCTGCTCGACGATGTTGAGCATCTCCTCGTCCGACACCTCGGCGCCCATCGCCAAGTTCTCGCGGATCGTGCCGCTGAAGAGGAAGGGCGTCTGGCTGACCACTCCTGCAATCAATCAACGACAATCACTCGAATCCTCCCTTCTTTTGCTTACCGAACAACGAGCGAACCGCCCGCGGGTCGAGCGAGGAGAGGTCGATCGTTTGGTCCACGAAGATCTTGCCCGATTCGATCGGGTGCGCGCGGAGCAGGGCCTGAAGTTCAAGGATGATAGGAAAGGGGCGAGTGGAATTGAAGCACCTGGAAGATGGACGTCTTGCCCGCACCCGTGCGACCTGAAAGAAAGCGGAATGGTCAACGGAAACGAGTGGAAGCACTCGCCGATGATCGCCACTCGTTGGCCGGCCTCCACTTGGAACGAGACGTTCGAGAGGGCGAGCGGCAGGTTGGCCGCGTAGCGCATGGAAACCGAGGCGAACTGAACGGAGCCGCTGATCGTTCGGCAGTACTGAAAGCAGGAAAAGTTGAAGGGGATGCAATGGAAGTGCTCACAAGGAAACGGTCCACGTTCTCCGCCTCCTCGTTGCTCTCCTCCTTCGGGATGTTGAGGATGTAGTCGGAGATCCGCTCGACGGCCACCAACTCCTTTTCGGTCTCGATGAACGAGTTGAGAAGGTTGTTGATCAATCCGCTCAGCGAGAGGGCGTAAGTGATGGCCAAGCCCGATCAGTCCGCTCTCCACGTGGAAGAACTTCGACTCGATGATCGCGGTAAAAGCGATCGACGAGACCATGAGCACCCCGAGCAGCTGGAGGCGGACGGAGAGCCACGAGCCCGCCGCGATGTTCGTGTACCTGCAATCAAGACAGCAATGACCAGGAAACAAAGGAGGTCACGCACTGGGCACTCAGATTGTCTTCGAGCAGTCGACGGAGCGTCTCCATGAAGCGCGGCATGAAGCGGAAGGCGCGAATCGTGACGAGGCCCTGCAATTTCCATGATTCCCTGCTGCCTGGAGATTCCCTTACATTGACCGTGTCGTTGATGTGTCCGTAGAGAGGCGAGAGGGAAGTCGAGGTGAGGCGCTTCACTTCCACCGTCGTGCATCGGTAGTAACGCTGAAAGAAGACTCGTCAAGGAAAGATCAAAGAACAGGTGGACGTACTTGAATGAAGTAGTAGATGAGGAACAGAAGAGCGACGGCGATCAAAAGGAACGGCAGGGCGACCACCGAGAGGATCAACGCTCCGGCCAAGTTGACCGAAGTGGCGAGGAAGATGTTGAGCTGGAACGGAAGCGAGTCGTCCGCGAGGTACACGTCCGAGCAGAGCCGATTGACGATCCGCCCGTACGGGGTGCAGTCCCAGAAGGCGATCGTCGACTGGAAGCAGCTTCGTGCAACAAACGAAGAAGAACCGAACGAACCGTGAAGACGCGAGCGAGAAGGCTTTCGTGCAGGTTCTTCGCGGCCACGACCCCGCCCCAGGCGAACAGGAACGAGCGGAGGAGAGTGAAGACCGTGTTGGCGGCGGCGAGGACGAGGAAGACGGTCAGGTAGTAGCGAGTCTGATCCCTCGCCTCGCCCACGAGCGGCAGAGCGGGTCGAGGCTCCGAGAAGAAGCTGGAAAGCTCGAGTACAAGGCGGGAAGGAGAAGAAGACGTACACTTCCGCGAAGTCCTCACTCCGATTGCCCGTCGAGTTTTGGGTCCACTTGCTGAGCCACGCGTCCGAGAGGTTCTTGGTCGTCTGCATGGCGAGGAGGGCGAACAGGATGGCGCCCGCCAGCCCGAAGCCGACGGCCCGCAAGTACGCCCAATAGACGTCAATGCGAACGGTGCCGCTCTCCGACCGCTCGGCCGCCACTTCGGCCACGAACTCGACGTTCTCGCCCAGGGCGAAGGGCGGAGGTCAGCGAGGACTCGGAGACGAGCGAGGGCTCGCCCGTTCGCGGCAGCCCCGATCCACTCGAGGGGCCCGGCGGCGGCGGCGGCTCTTCGGCGTCCATGAGGTCGGAGAGCTCGCCGACTTCGCCGAACTCCCGCTGCTGCCGGAAGACTTCGCTCGTCGGGCCCACGCTGTTCACCCGCCCGCCTGTTGTCCAAGCGGATCAGGAGGTCGGTTTGGCGCAGGAATTCCGAGTCGTGAGTGGCGACCACGACGAGCCGCCCGCGATTCCGCAAGAGGCCCTCGATCGCGTGGCGCCACACGTAGCGGCCGACCTTTCGATCCAACGAGGCGAACGGATCGTCCAGCAGGACCACGTCGTTGTCCTGCAACCAATCAATGCCCTTTCGATCAATCAAGCAGCGCTCACGTGGTAGATGGCCCGAGCGAGGGCCAAACGCGCCCGCTGGACCGCCCGACAGCGTGCTCCCGTCGTCCGAGATCACGTACTGATCGCCGCCCGGCATCTTCTGCAACAAGGGGCGAGTAAGGAATGAAGGTGGAAGCGGGCGACTCACCTCGAGATCCCGACTCAACGCCGTTGCGTCCAGCACCTGTTTGTAGAAGCGGGCGTTCATGGACGTGCCGCACAGGATGTTCTCCCGAATGGTCGACCGCTGGACCCACGAGTCGTGGCCGCAGTAGGCGAATCCTTCGTGGATGGTCGTCTGCCGGATCCGCAGGGTGGTTTGGAGCGGAAGACCCGAGACGGACGTCTGCTCGTCCTGGGAGCGATCGCCTCTCCGAGGATTCCCATCAACAACGTCGTCTTGCCTGCAACCGTCGTCCGTCATGATCTTCTTACATTTTTTCAAGCACAAACCGTTGGCCACTCCTCCTCCAACGCCGATGATCATTCCTTTCGTGCCCGTGAACGAAACGGGCCCCACGTTGTGGCCGTCCGGCGTCCAGTGGAAGTGGGCGTCTTGGAGGACCAGCAGTTGGTCGGCGGCTGCAATCCTCGGTATGTAAGGGGACAACAAAAGGAGGGAACTCACAGTCGGTCAGCGAGTAGATGTAGTTGGGAAGGACGGTCTTCAGCGAAAAGAACCGGTCGAGTCGCCGCTTGGAGACGAACGCCTGGAAGCGCACGATCAGGGAAGAGGAACCGACAGAATCTCCGACCTCCACGAGAGAATTCAACACCCACGGGTAGGCGTTCAAGGGCAGGATGAGGAGGTTGACGAGGGCCAGCGAAGTGAACACTTTGGCGGGGGTGAGCGTCTCCTCCATGATCAGCGTGTACGTTACGAGGATGCAGATGATGATCAGGATGGGCGCCGACGCCCACAGGTACACGCAGACGGCGTCCAGGTACTTGCGTCGTTTCAGGTACTTCAGCTCCTGCTCTCGGATCTCCGTGATGCGCGCCTCGAAGAAGGGCTCCCAATTACTGAGCTTGACTGCTTCTAATGGAGCGAATGAGTTCCGTGACCAGCTGCAAAAAGGCGGGAAGGATCATGAGAGAAGGGAGGAGGAGACCGCACCTTCAGCCGTTGGTCCTTGTAGTGCATCAGCTTGACGGACATCTTCCCGATCTGTCCAGCGATGAATTTGTTGACGGGGACGAGCACGATCGCGCACAGGAGGACCCGCCAAGAACGCCCAGCCGACCTCCCTGTAGAGAAGGTAGAGGGCGATGCAGAGGATGAAGGGCATCGACCAGAAGGCGTGGAACGAGGTCTGAACTCGAGCGGTAGAAGAAGAACGAGCAAGGAGCGGTTGACTCACAACAAAGGCGACGATTCGGTCGAGATCCGTGGTGAAGTGGTTGAGCAGGACGCCCGCTCCGATCTCGCTGCGCTGGAACTCGGCCGTGTGGAGGAGTTTGTCGTAGATGGCGACGAGAGTGGCGCCTGCAAAGAGGCATGGTTTGCATTCCCGCCCCCGACCACTCACAGCGAACTTTCAGCGCGATCTTGTTGAGGTAGAAGTTGTAGTTGAAATCGAAGAGGGCCGCGCCGAACGAACACACGAGCATCAAGGAGAGGCGTAGACGAATCCCATGTTCTGCAGACAACCAGAGCGAGCATCAATCAACGATTCCGTGAACACAAACCTCCGGGTCCTTGTTCTCGATCGCCGTGACCAGCAAGTGCAGGAGGATGGGCCCGGCGAAGGTGAGCGAGTCGGCCAGGAAACGGAGGATCCCCAGCGAGAAGTACGAGAGGCCGAACGAGCGGAGCAGCCCGACGAACAGCGAGAACTCCTGCCCGTCCACGTGCTCGTTCGGGGCGTTGCCGAAGAAGTCGTTCTCGATCTTCTCCACCCGCAAGGGAGGGCGGCACGCGAAAGAGGTTCTCGACCTGAACACTCCCAATCAACGGAAGACCCTTTCCACACGCACTGACCGTCTTCAGTTCTCCCCGATAGCCCTTCTCGATCAGCCGGTTGACCCAACAGAAGAAGATCGACGAGAAGAAGCCGGCGCCCTCGTCCGCCTCGGCCGGCAGCTGGCCGCCCTCCTCGTTCTCGTCGAAGAGCGGGTCGAAGTCGGGATCTCCGCGGAGAGAGCTGAACGAGCGGGAGTACACACTGAACGAGGACAACGAGAAACAAACCGAATCTTCCACAGCTCGAAGAGTTGCAGAGAGGCCGTTCCACGAAGTGGCAGACCACGAGGAACGCGACCCCGAAGCAGTGGGCGTCGCGATATCCGAACTGAGGGACTCGCGCTGGTAGGTGAGCAGGAGAAGCGAGAGGGCGGCCAGGTTGTACGCGACGGCCAGACTCCCGCACTTCCGCAGCGGCCATCTGAAAGGAGAGAACAGAAGGGGTACGGAGTGGATGCAAGAGGACTCACGTGTTTTTCTCGATCGCCAGAATCCAAACTCCCGCGTAGACCAGCCACGCGATCGCCGCAATCCCGTACTCGGCGACCAGCAGCGGCGGGAGGGTGATCGGCGAGAAGAGGGCCGAGGACGATGTAGCCGAACAGAACGATCGCCGTGGAGAAGACCACGAACAGCCGGCAGGCGATCACCGCTCGGATGGAGTCGGCGGGGATTCGCGGCGATCGGGCCTGAACGGAGTGAATCACGCGTCGAAACGAAAACAAATCCGCTTGCTCACCACTTGGAAGAGGGCGAGGATCGTCGTGAAGAGCAGCAGGCCGTGCGCGAAGTACGTGAGCGCGAACTCGGTGCACGGCTTCGCGGTCCACTCCGCCCGGTCGACCACGTACTTCGTGAAGAAATCGGGGGCCGACGGGTCGAAGGCACAAACGGCGGCGATCCCGTCCATCGGAGCGCCCAACGGTCCTCCCTTGGCCACCATTCGGAATGCTGGAGAGGAGTGGCCGGGGGCTAGTCGATCATGGGGCTGCAAACGAAGAGAAATGCCGCCTAATTACCCACTCGCGTGTGCAAATCGGGGGCCAAATGCGAAGCGAAAAGAAATGTCAGTGCTGCAATTATTGCCCCTGTGTGGACCCGAAATGGACGATCGATTTCTTCGTCTTTGGTCTCAGAATAAAGCGGCCAGTGGACCGTAATTGACGAGCAGCTCCGCTCCGTTCTTTTCGATCAAAACTCCTTGCTTTTGCACTCGGAATTTCATTGAAATAAAGCGATGTTCGGATCACAAACAAGCCGTTTGTTTTGCTGCGGATTTCAGTCCATAAAGCTTCTTCAATCGCTGTGATTGTGGTGGGTGCTTGGAGTGAAATTTGAGGAGTCTTCGGGCAGCGCAACGAGCAAAAGCTTTGATGCAATCAAGGATCCAAGTGCTCCGAACGTAATGAGAAAACCGCCGAAAACGAGCACTTCTCCGCCTTTCGGCCGCTTCTTCGCGCTCCCAGCGCGAAAGGGCGGAATGCCAGACGAGAGTGGAAATTCATGGCTGTTTTGCGTCTGCCGGTCGCCAGCCAGTGGATTCATGCGAATTGAACGACAAATGCGGACGTTCACGACTCCGAAGCGCGTCCTTTGCGGGTGACGAAATCGAATGAATTCGGCGACTGTCGGCCGAATTCTCCTCCTCAAACTGGGCGGGGGCCGCGCGCCGCGCGAGTCGTGACCGCGGCGGTTATCGATTCGGTTTCATCCGGGCGCTCGATTGCAGGTGATGGGCCGCGATCTGCGAAGTCCGCCGCGACGTCGCTCGGGCTCCTCCAGCTACCGGCGAAGTCGGACGCCGAACAGACGGGCGGATTCCTCCCGCTCCAGGTCCCGATCTCGTTCGCGAGATGATCGGTGAGTTCCTCCGATTCGCTTCCGACTTTGCTCGACTTCGCTCGTTTGCAGCCGCTCCCGCCGCCACTCCCCGTCGCCCCGCTCGTATCGCAGGGATCGGAACCGAAGACGCGAGCGGAGCCAGGAGCCGAAGCCGCAGCCGAAGTCGCCGGCGGGATCACCGGCGGCACGAGAAGAAGAGCCGACGGTCGCGGCGGTACTCGACGTCGACCAGCGACTCGTACGACTCGCCCTCCCCCGTGAGTCCTCCCTTCCTTCCGTTCACTTCTGCTTCGGCTTCAGCACAAGAACAACAACAACAACGTGAACGCGGCGGCGAGCAGCGCGATCCGCGCCGGAGCCGCCGCCTCCGGCCGCCCAAACGCTGCCGCCGTTCGCGATCCCGCCGCCGGTCGTCTTCCCGATGGTCAACGTGAGTTCCTCTCGTTCGATGCTCGTTCACGGCCATCCGTTCAGTACTCGGCCATGTCCAACGGCGGCATGGGCGTGCAGACGACCGCCTTCTCGCAGCAGACGATCGCCGCGTTCGGGGGACAGCCGACCTGCTTCTCGAACCCCTACTACGAGTCCATCTCCCTCCTGCCCCCGCCGCCCCCTCCGCCCAGTGTGAGTGCAGAGCAGGGGAGGAGTGATCGAACGGTTGATTGCAGGAAGACATCCCGCCGCCCCCTCCGCCGCCGCCCGAGTCCAACGGGCCCGTTTTCTACAAACTCGCCAACTTCACCCCCACGAAGATCGCGAACGCAATGCGATACAAACCGATGTGAGTGGTCAGCTGCTTTCTGATCGCTTCTAACTCGTGCGATTGCAGGATCTTCCTGAAGAGGAAGTGGCCGCCGCTGCCCGCCGACTGGGGGATCGCCACAATGAAAGGACGTACAACATCGTTGCTCAAGTGGGCGAAGGGCACGTACGGGCAGGTGTACAAGGCGAACAGGGCGGACAATCCGAGTGCGTTCTCCCCACGGCCTGCCTTTCTTTCACATTCCCTCTTCAGATGAACTCGTGGCCCTGAAGAAGGTGCGGCTGGAGAACGAGCGGGAGGGCTTCCCGATCACGGCCGTCCGCGAGATCAAACTCCTCCGCCGCCTCTCCCACCCGAACGTCGTGAAGCTGCTGGACGTCGTGACGGAGACGGTGGACGAGGGCGCCAAGCGGGAGTTCACCGCCTTCTTCCTCGTCTTCGAGTACGTGGACCACGATCTGAACGGCCTCCTCGAGTCGCCGATGGTCGAGTTCACGGAGCTGCAGGTGGCGTCCATCTTCAAGCAGCTCCTGCTCGCCCTCCAGCACTGCCACGAGAAGGACCTCCTGCATCGGGACCTGAAGTGCGCGAACATCCTCATCAGCAACAAGTGAGTTCACTCCCTTCCGCCCCCGTTCATTCCCCTTCTTGCTTGCAGGGGCGAGCTGAAGCTGGCCGACTTCGGATTGGCGCGCATCTACGACAAGACGAAGGAGCGCCTGTACACGAATCGGGTGATCACGTTGTGGTTCGTTCCTCCCCTTCTCGCTTCCACCCCACTCGTTCGTTTTCAGGTACCGACCGCCCGAACTGCTGCTCGGCATCGAGAAGTACGGGCCGGCCATCGACATCTGGAGTGCGGGGTGAGTGGAGGAGCGGGAAGAGCGGGCTTTCATGGTCGACTTTCAGGTGCATCCTGGGCGAGCTGTTCACCAAGAGGCCCATCTTCCAAGGCAACTCGGAGCTGGCCCAGCTGGAGCTCATCTCCAAGTGCTGCGGAACGCCCACGCCCGAAGTGTGGCCGGGCGTCAAGGAGCTGCCGCAGTACGATCAGATGAGGCCGAAGAACTACTACCAGCGGAAACTCCGATCCGAGTTCGCTTTGTGAGTCCCACACTTCTTCGCGTTCCCTTGTCTGACCACCCGCTTCTTGCAGCTTCCCACCGATGGCGTTGGACCTCTTCGACCGCCTGCTCGCGTTGGACCCCGCAAAACGACCGACCGCCACGAAGGCGCTGGAGCACGGCTGGCTGAACAAAGTGGACCCCACGCGCATCCCGCCGCCCGACCTGCCCAAACACCAGGACTGCCACGAGATGTACGCCAAGAAGCAGCGGCAGGAGCGGTACGCCACGGAGCGCAATCGCCGCTCGATGTCCTCCGCCGCGGCGAACGGCACTCGAGACGGGGGCGCTGCTGAGCAACGAGCGGCGGAACGCGTCGTTCGCCTGTTGATTCGTCGCATTTGTAAGCAGTCGGAGGAGGAGATTCGAGCGATCTAACTGGGAGCTCCCCTCTTGCAGCCCCTCACTTCATCGCCGTCGACAAATGGGTTCTTCTTTCGACTCGGGACTTCTGCCTGGCGAGCTTCCGATCGAACGCCAAACGCGGGTTGTTTTCTGCTCGTTCCGTCCTTCCTCTCGTTGCCGCCCATCCGATTCGCGTACGTTGCGACGCTCCTCCGTTAATCCGACTTTTCTCTCTTTCTTTTTATATTTTTCGTTTGTTTGTTCATCTAACGTTAATAACTTTCGGTGCACGTTGGGTCGTGCGTTTTTTGTAATAAAACCACTGACTTTCGATCTTTTTTTTATCTTTTTTACGTGTTCTTCGAAATAAAATCCGCCTTGCGCGACGAGAAGGACGTTCTCTCGGCCGAAACCTGCGCCCCCGGACCGATGGCTCCAACTCCGTGAGTTCTTTGAGCGGCTTCTTCGCTTTCATTCACGTTTGTGCATTTGCCCTTTTTGGACGAAAATCACGATAGAAACGGGTCGTTGAAAGCGCGTAAACGTGCGTGGCGGCCGCTCAGTTGGGCGGCGTGGCAGGTGGATTTTGGTCCAAAGCACGAGAAAGAAGAGAACTCGCTATGCTAATGCCTGATTTTGGCTCAAGTAATTCACAATTTTTGATTAAATCCGACTAAAAATCAAACGAGCGTAGATCCCCCGATCCTCCCTTGCCGCAAGTTTTGCCGAGAGCACGTCCTTCTCTTTCGTTCCGCAACTCTCCCATCAGGTTTCTCCTGCCCGCAACCTCCCAGCTAGCCTATTTCTTTCGTCCAAGGTTGTTGTCCCATCCTCTCCCGCATAATCACTCTCCGTACGGGTTCCTTCGAGCATTTCAGCCTGAGGTTGTACATTGATGCCCCCCAGTTGTCTTCATTCCTCTCACGTTTGCCAACTTCCCCGAGTTCTCCGTTCATTTGATTGTTTTTACTCGTCATTTGAAATAAACAAGAAATCGTAGTGGACGGAAGGTGAATTGCGGGCGGGGGCGTTCAGGGGTTGTACCAGTCGAGGAAGAGGAGCGTGAACGTGAGGACGATCAGGCAGAAGAGGGCGATCACGCGACGGCTGGCCGAGTTCTTGATCGCGTCCCGAATGAACTGATTCGCTTGATCGAGGTTGTCGAGTGTGTGGATCGTCTTCTGGTGGATGATTTCGATGTCCTTCTCCTGCTCGACCACCTGCAATCCGCTGTCGTTCAGCCACTTCAATTTAGGTGAAGAACCCACCTTTTCGACGAACGTCTGCTGCAGCCGTTGGAGCTCGGCGAAGTGCTTCTCGATCTGCTCGATCTCCGAGTTCTGCTGCACGAACCGCTCGAGCAGCTGCCGGTTCTCGATGGTCAGTTGGGTCTGCTCGGCGGAGTCGAGGGTGGGCGAGTGCGGCTCCACGTTCTCCGCCGTCTTCGTCCTCGAATTGCGAGACGTCGACGACGGGGACTGGATAACAGGGGGGGATCAATGGGAGAAAAGGATTGAACTCACCTTCTTTTGACTCCTGCTCGGCTTCCTTCCGTCTGGCCGGTCCGATGCTCTCCGCTTCCCTCCGGCTCGAACTCGTCGGCCGGCTCGCCCTTCAGCCGGCGGTCCACCTCCGCTTGACGCCGCCGCAACTCCCGCCGTTTGGCCTCCGCGCCCGCCCGCAGGCCCTCGATCTTCGGGCCGTACATGTCGACGAGGTTGCCGAGCCGACAGATTCGATTCAAAGTGCTGGGACTTCTTCAGGTGCATCGCCCGCAGTTCGGCCACCATCTTGCACACGTTCTTCAGGTAGACGTTCAGCAGGAGGGTGATCGCCTTCAGGTGCGGGTGCTCGTCGTCCTTGCGGAGGGTCGCGTCGTTGTCCACTTGGAACTCCAGGTTGCGCACCAGCTTCGAGCACTGCCGCATCGCGAGATCTGAAGGAAACGGTCCGACGATCATCGGAAAGCGGCCACTCACCGGTGTCCGCATCGAAGTGCCGCCGATCCGAGTCGCTCATGAGTTCGTCGTGGCCGTAGGCGCTGACCGTCGAGAGGAGGTACGACTTGCGCCGTTCGACCACGAGGTCCGCCAGCTCCCGAATGTGCTGCCCGATCTGGCGGGCGTGGGCGGAGTAGAGCGGGAAGTTCGGAGAGGCGGGGAGCGGAGTCTCCTGCTCGACGGGCGGCTCTCCCGCTTCTTCCGCTGAAAACGAGACGAAGGAATGCAACAACGAGGATGAAAGGACGTACTCTTTACCTCCACGACCTCCCCTTCGGTCGGCGACTTCGATCGGAGGCGTTGCTTCGTCGATTGGCGCAGTTTGATCGCCTTCACGCACGCCCGAAAGAGGGCCGTGTTGTCCGTTTGGGAGGACCGTCCACTCATCTCGTCTGCCTGGAGTTCTTTGTTTAGTGTTTGTGTCGAGAGATCGACGATAACCACTGGTTGGTGTGACCACTTGCCGCCCACCTGCCGTCCGCATTCTTCCGCCGTTTATTCCAATTTCTACAAAGTGACACACGAGGAGAAGTCGGTCGGATTACGCGCTCGATTGCGGGGATTAAGTTATGCGGCGGTCAGGAAGCGAATTCGAACACGACGACCGGAAGGTAGGGCGAGGAGGAGTGGGTGGGAAGTAGATTAGTGGGCGGGGGGAAGAATAGAAGACGGAAGCGACCGCTCTTCGGCCCCATTCAGCGGAATCCCCTTCGATTCGCCCGTCGATGGAGGACGGGGCGAGAGCGGAGGGAGAGCTTTGCGATTTCAGCCAACCTGCGGGGAGTTAGCCCCCTTCCATGTGGTGAGAAGAAGTAGGAAAAATACAAGACTGCGGAACAAATCGACGAAACGAGTTCGCTCTTCGTTACTAGTGGTGATTAAAGAGACGGGGGAGAGGGAGGAGGAAGTGGTGGACAAAGGGAAGCATCAAGAAGAATTCACAATTGTTTTCATTCGTTTCGACGGGCACAAAGAACTCCACGAGCGGTCGGATCGACGGACATCCGCCTACTTGCCGCCCGCCCAGAGGACGATCATGATCACGAGCAAGACGACGATCGCGCACATCTGCAAGCGGGGAATAGAGACGAGAAAGACGGAGGGAAACTCACGATGATGATCATTTTGATGTTCTTCCACCAGTACTTGCGCTTCAGCGTGGCCGCCGACTTCTCGAACTGCGAGGCGCCCTCCTGCAAGCGGCGAGTGGAATGAACGAAGAAGAAGAAACGATGAGAACGAACCTGCAACGCGTCCGCCCGATCGTCCAACTGCGACAGCTTCTGGTCACGCTCGAGCACCTTCTCGACGTTCACCTGCAAGCGGGAGATTGAACGGAAGAAGGAGAAGGGACACTCGCCTTCATGATGCCGACCACCTCGTCCACTTGGGCCTGCGTCTGCTGGAGGCGCTTGTTGGAGGGACGCGGCGCGCCCGGCTGCTGCCCATCGGCGCCCGCTTGAGGTCCACCGCCGTCCATTGCGAAGCCGACTGCCGGATTGGAAATTTTGAAGCGAGAAGAACGCGAAACTCGTCGGCAGGAGCGAAGGGATCCGCTCCGGTGAAGCTGCAAGAAGGAGGAGAATGAAGAGGATGTCGAGGAAGATTCCCGTGCACTCGCAAACACGAAGCGGAAGAACGGCGACCAAATGAGGGCAATCGGGACGAGGAGAACAAACAAGCGGGCGGGCAGGCGGGCAGGAGGGGGATGTTCGAATGTCAAGCGAACCAAACGGCCGTCAGATGCACGCGCGTTTCCGGAGGCGACCGGCCGAGCGCCCGACTCGCGGCGAAAAGAAAGCCGGCGGCCCGAACAAAAAACCGACCGACCGCCTCGTTTGGAAGTCAAGTTCGAAGCGGCCGAATGTGCGGCCGGCGCATCGATTTTGTGGCACGAGCGGGCGGCGAGCGGCCGGACGAGCGGCCAAGAAGTAATTAAACGGACGAAACGAACAAACGAGAGCCAGCGGCGAGGTCGTTCGCATTAACGAAACAAAGAAACGTCCACACGCACGCATTCTTTAATTAAAAGCCGAGCGGAATGCCTGCAAACGACAGGCCGAAACGAACGGTCCACCGCAACCCCAAAGTCAATTGGAGGCGAATTCTCACCACCTTTGCTCTGGCTTTCCGCTCAATTGAACGCGAATGATTGGGAGAAGAAGTGGGCGGTTGTTTACGCTCCTGTTTTAATAAAAAGTGGCGTCTTCCCGCACGCCCCGAACGGCAAACAGAAACTGATTTCGCTAATGAAAACCGCCCGGCCACTTCAGTTCGTGGACCCAAAGCTCGAAGGAGAAGGGAGGAAGAAGAAGAACGAAGCAAGAAGACGGCGGATGTCCGTGGGAAACACGAGGAGATTCCGCTTCCTTCGACATTTTTATCACCCGTCCGAGCATAATCGCCGTTTGTTCGGAGAACGCGCTTCCGGCCGCCCGTTTAATCGACGGGAATCCGGAGGTCGGGACGGGAGAAGTCGGCTACACTGAAGAGGCGACCGGACGGCGCAAACGTGGAGCAAAAATCCACAAAAGGGGCCGCAAAGTGGGAACACTTCGCTCGGGCGTCGTGCTCCCTTCCTCCTCCTCCCGCGGCACACTCTCCGAATGACGCAAATGCACGCCCCGAAACGTCTCTCCGCTTCTTCTGCCCCACTGCGCGCACGGAGGCCGCGGCGGTCGCCGGAGGCTGCCGGACGGCCGATATTCCCGCCTTCCGAGTGCGCCGGCCGGCCGGCCGACCGGGCGGCCAATTCCCCGCAAACGCTCGGGGCACAAGCGGGCGGCCGGCGAGGGACGTCCGCGAACGGTCACGTTCCTCGCGACCTCCGAAATGACGAGCGTTCGAACGAAAGTCGGCCCTCGGATCGGGGATTTGCAGCGGAGAGGACGGGCAAGGGCGGGCGGATGAATGCGAAATGAGTGAGCGGAAGTCATAATCGCGGGAGAACGGCGCAAAGGGGGACTCCACCACCCACTCCGCCCTCCTCATCCATCAATTGGGCGCCCAGCAGAAACGCTTCATTTAGTATTGATTCCACCCGCGTTTCTCCGAACACCCACCGCTGCCCCGCCCGCCCGCCTATCAGCGGCGAGGAGGTGCGGGAGGTTCCCGAAGTCAACACTTCGATCGATTAATCCGAAATAATCACACTCGAAAGGCGAGCAGGTGAACGAAGGGACGGCCAACAACAAGAATTCGCAACGAACACCAGAAGTCGGCGGTCTGTTTCCCCGGACGACCTCCGCCGATTAAAAGTTCGCCCGCTGCCCCCGACCGGCCGGCCGGCCGCCCGAATCGCCACGCGTTACGGGGGATTTCGAAAGCCGCAAAACACCCGTTCGCGGGCGAAAATCGATGAAAAACTAATGAACTCGCGAATTTCTAATCAACCAATCAGTCTGACCGTAGGATTGCTGGAGGAGTGCTTCCCGCACTGGAAGGAAGGGAACTCACGAGTGTGAACTCTCGTTGTTGGATTTCTCGGCCGCGTGGCTGAAAGGGGCAGTGGAAAATTCGTGGGAAGTCCACTGGGCGGTGGGAGGGAGGGATCGGCCGGTTGAACGGAGCAAGGAGAGGCGGTTTCGATCGATATCTGAGCGGAGGAATAAACAAACCGGGCAGGACGGACGGGAGCTCCAACGAAACGTCCGTCCGCCGTGTGCTCGTGAATCACAAGGTCGCGGGCGCGATTCGCCGCCCGTCTGCAGCCGAGAGCCGTCGGGCCGGGGCAGCGGAGGAGCTGAACGGAGGCTTGTTCGACCGACCGCAAAGCTGCCCGAAGAGTTGCCAATTCGGCCGCCGGCCGGCTGCAACGGCCGCCATCAATAATCCTGTCAGTCGGATTGTTCGCCGCTCGATTCCACCCCGCCAGTCGACTTTTTCGGTCAATAGCGGCCGCGATTATGACCGCCGGGCGAAAATGACCGTCTTTCGTCCTTCCGCATCAAAAATCCGCCTTCATCGAAGCGGGCCGGAAGTCGCGGGGACGATCGGCGGAACGGGAGCTGCCGGTCGATCGATTTCTTCCGAATTCCTTGGCTTTTCCGCTCCGCCGCTCTTCCCGTCGATCGGTCGATTGTTTATGCTTTCTTCGACCTTCTCGTGCATTTCATTAATCCGAAGCCGCGTGATATCTCAAGGATGTTTCGTGTCCACTCACCCCTCTCGTGCTTTCAGCCAGCCGACATGAGCCTCCTGCTGCGGAAGTTCCGACGGGCGAAGAAGAAAGCGGCCAAATTCCGCTTCAACATCTCGTGCAAGGAGCTCGTGTTCGACTGCGCTCCCAAATGGCGGCCGGAGAAGATCGTGATCGCGTGCTCGCACCGGAGGCGGCGGCACGAGATCGCGCCCCGCCGGCCGGACTGGAGCTTCGAGCAGCCGACGCGCGCGATGGTCGCGTGGCCGGAGGACGGCCTCGACCCCCTCCTGCTCACGACCACGCTCTTCCCGCGACCGGGACCAGGACCAGTACGAGGACAAGGACTGGACGCTGGTGGTCGAGGAGGTGACCTCCAAGGGCAAACACCGACCGTTGGCCGCCGTCTCGATCAACGTCCGGCTGTTCATCACGGAGCTTCCGGGCACGCGGATGGAGGCCAAATTCAAACTGCGGCCCTTGCGCAAAGAAATCAACCTCTGCACCCTCCAGCTGGACATTTCCTCCAAGTTGCTGCAAGAGGGAGAAGTCGTGTACGTTTTCTTTCGTTCTTTCCATTGTTTATCGTCTTCCGTTCAGGGAAGAAGATCTCCAGTCCCTTGGCGAGCGGCCTCTCGACGCCCCTGCCGGAAGCCGCGATCACGGCCGCCGACTCGCAGCCGGCCGAGCAAAAGAAGGAAGTCGTGGACGAGATCGCGCGCGTGTCCGACGAAATCAATACGTTCGTCGACGCGGCGCAGGCCCTCGAAGACTTCCAGCCGCTCATCCCTCCCGCGTCGAGCCGAAAGAAGCGGAGCCAAAGGCTGATGGTTCGTTCCTTCTTCTTTCACATGAGTGCGAGCTGCTTTCTCGTTCAGAAACGCCCCCGATCCCTCGGCACCGACCGAAAGAAGCGGAGCAGGAAGAAGTGGAACGGAAAGGAAGAGCCCGAACGCGAGGAGGAGGTCGAAGACGGCGGGCGGAACGTGGTCGATTTCACCACCTCCACTCCGGATCACGTCAACTTGCGGTAAGCTTCCATTTGCTTCTTCTATTCCGGTCGATTCTTGCAGGAAAGCCCATCCGAGGTTCATCCCCCACTCGCCCATTCTTCCCTCACCCGTTCTCCCCTCGCCTCCGCCCGTCGTTCCGGGCGAGCCGCTGATCACGTGGTGCATGCGGGTGACCAAAGGCTACAAGAACGTCTCCATTCGAGATTTCGCGTTCGTTTCTTTCTTCTTTCGATCGTTGATTGACGAGGATCGCTTCAGGAACAGCTTCAAGTCGGGTCTCGCCTTCTGCGCCCTCATCCACCGCTACCGGCCGGAGCTGATCGGCAGCTACGAGGAGCTCGACTTCTCGGACACTCTCGGCTCGCACAAGTCCAACTGCAAGAAGGCGTTCCAGGCGGCCGAACGACTCGGGAATCCATTGGTTTGCTTTCCTTTGGTTTCATTCCGACGAGTCGTCGTGTTTGCAGCAAGCTGGACGAGTCGGTGGTCACGCTGCCGGACAAGGGGCAGATCCTGAAGTTCGTGGACGACCTGCGCGGCTTCTTCGAAGGGCGGCGGCTCGGTGTCGAACGGGAGTTCGGAGCAGAACCGGCACTCGGCCGTCAACAACCGCCAGTCGTCCCTCTTCCAGCTGTCCGAGGGCGAAGTGACGCTTCTCGACGACTTCGAGCTCATGAAGCAGAGCCGGCTGCAGGACAGCGAGGACTCGGCCGTGCTGGACGTCAACCTCCGCGTCTTCCCGTCGCCCGCCCGCCCTCCCGCCCGCACCGCGCAGGATCCCTCCGCCGAGCTGCACGAGATCGCCGTCCGCCTGAAGCACATCGAGAAGCTGGACGCCGAACTGCGCAGTCGGCAGGTGGACATCGTGCCCGGCTCCAAGGAGGAGAAGCGCCTCTTCGATCAGATCATGGAGCTTCTCGAAGAGAAGGAGGAACTGGTCGAACGACGTGAGTCATCAATCGCTATCCTTGTCGTTTAATTCTGTCGCCTTCCAGAGGACGCTATCAACAAGACATTAAGCTATTAGGTGAGTGGGCAGTCCACAAGTTCCTTCCTACTCATCGGTTTGCTTGCAGCTGTTCGAATCTCAAGTGCATTTCCGCCTGCCGGCCGTCTTCTTCGTGATCACTCGTGCATACTCCCGATGGACACACGTTGCTTTCTTTCGTCCCCTCGCCCTGCTTTCTTACCGCATTTCCCCGTCTGTAAATTGCCTCCTCCTCCCTCCTGTTGTTTCTTTCCGCCGTCCGGCCCGGTCCGCTCACGGACGGCGGGACGCGCGGGCATTCGATCGATGAGATTATTTCGAATAAAAGAAACCTGCAGCCGCCCACTCCCGCCGGCGGATTAGCGGACAAAACAAACGGGTTCGGGGTTCGGGGGCAAAACAATCGAATGGACGCCGATCGGCAAACAGCGGCCGCCGGGCGGATTGCACAACCGAAACGGGAGAGGCGGAACTTCCGGTCGCGGAGGGCGGCGGGCGGGCGGCGATGGAATTCGTTTTGTGGAGTCGAATCACTCGCCCGCCGGCCGCCGAACGGACTTCCGCCGCTTCCCGAAACGGAGCCCCGCTTCTTTCCGTCCGCTCCTCGCGACGCGAAATGCGGAAAAGACGGCGGCGAGCAGAAGAGCCCGCGACCTCGCGAAATGAATGCGGCCGCCGCGGGCGTCTGGAGCGCGCCTTCTCTTCTTTTTCTTCCTCCTCCGCCTTTCGCGCCCGCTCTTTCCCTCGCCGCGCGCCCGCGGCCGCATCGCCTTCGGGCCGTTGCGGAAGAGGCCGCTTTTCGGATGCGCAATTCGAACGATCGAAACGTTTTCTGCTTCGTGGATGCACGCTTCTGCTTCCCGTTGAACGAAAAGAAATCGTGCGGATTTTTGAGTTGTGGGTTGCCTTCCGGTTTGCGTCCTCAAACTGCGCATTTCCTTCTTTGTTAATTGGGATGTTTGTTTTTGGCCGTCGAAAAAGAAAACAAGAACGACGTCTGCCGGCCGCACTTCTCGAACTCTTCATTTTCGATTCCGCCCGCCATCTGGAGCTCGTTGTCGTCTGCACGCGGAGGGCGCTCGTTCGAACGACCACGTGCGGGGCGGGCGGTCGGGAGTTTGGACGAAATTCGCGGGAACTCTGCCCTCGGTTTTCGACCTCTTCGTTTGATTCGTGGAGGTCAACGGGCAAGCGAGGCGCGTTGTTTATTCTAGTGGCTGGTCGATGTAAACACTCCTGATTGTGAATACGCGTGGAATCACTTCGAATAGCCGTTGGCTGGACGAAGGGATGGGAATTGGATTCCTCGACGTGGAAAATTACCGCCTCCGGCCATCCTGCCCCACGTCTTCGGTTTTCTTCTATCGTAATCTCGCCAACAATTGCGCGCGTTTGTTTGCTCTGCAGCTGCAGCGCAGGCGTCGAGTTCGCGGAACGGCGAGGCGCTTCGGACACGGCGGCCGCGTTAATGAAATCACGCCGCGGTCTGCCGTGTTTTCGGTGCGCTTCGGTCATCGCTGGAGGACGGCCGCTTGACTCACGAGTCTCCCGGCTCTGCCGTGGGCCGTGCGGGGGACAGCGAGAAGCGGCCGGATAATCCGGCAAACGGCAATCCGCGATTGCGTCAAAAGACGGCAGAAAGCGGCGCCCACTTCACGGATTGGCCGGCCGGCCGCTCGCGAAGCTGACCGCGCCGTGCGGAGGCCGCCGACTGTCGCCCGCAGCCGCTGGCCGATCGCCGTCATCTTCACGTGCTTCCCGCCGCCGTCGCTCGTCGATGCATTCGGGAGGAAAGTCGTGAATTTCGTAGCCGCGCCGCTTCGAATTGGCGGCCCGAAAGTCCGCATTTTGGAGTCGGCGGCCGACGGCGAACGAGCGAGTGGAACGCGCCGCCCACCTCTCCACCTGCCGCCGTTTGTGCTGGACAGTAACCGGCAGGACGGAGGGGCGGGCGACGGCAAAAGTCACTTGCCGGCGGGCGGTCTGCTCGTCGGTTGGCCGGCGGCTGCGTGGAGCGCGGCGAAATGCAATCCCGCTTTCGCCCATCGACACTCGCTTTTCGGTAATCCCGCCGACCGTCTGCTCTTCTTTTCGCTTCGAACTTTCGGGTTGTTCGTGGCGACCGAACTCCGCCACCGCTCGCTCGCTCGCTCGTGATTCACGAGTCGCGGCGGAATTCCGGTGAACGCGGCGGGAGGTCGAAGCCGAAAGGTCTTCTTTGGGGAGCACGGTTTGATTCGTTTCGAATGAACAAAAGACGGTTGTTTGTGGTCGGAATTCGTGGTGCTCGTCCGCCGCCCGCGTGCAATCCAGCGATGATTGTCGGCGTGTTTGCTCGGCGAGTCCCGCCGACCGCAAAGTTCGCGCTCTTCGTTCGTCCAGGAGTCTCGTGGCTGCGGGACGTCCTCCTGCACCCCGCCGTTCGGAGCGCGCCGCCGCTTCTTTCGTTTTTGGATGCGCCACTCGTCTTGTTTTTCGATTTCCCGCTCGCTCGTGTTCGTTCGCTGGACGGCGAGCGGCCAACGGCGCGAATTCGTGGACTTTCGGTCGAATTGGGCGAACATCCCCGCGGTTCCCTCGCCGCTCCCGCCGCCGGCCCTTCGGTTTCATTCGAAAGTGACTTCTTTCCATTCTTCCTCTCCGCTTTTAATCGCTACTCAACGGATCCTTGCGGGGCTTCCCCTCCAGCAGGCATTCCTCGAATGGCGGCTCTTGTTGTTGTCTGTGCCTTTAGAAGGGATTATTTCACGGATCTCTCGCTTATGCGAAGAGCTCTCCCGTCTTGTTTATCGTTTGGACGGGCGAGGTGTCGGGCAGGTGACCGAAATTCGCCTCGAGCGGATTAAAACTTTCCTCTCGGCATAAGCGGCCGCTTTCTTCGGGCCTTACAGTGAAGAGAAGAGGGGAACGTCATCTGCGAACTCGACTGTCAATCAGAAACACCCGCACTCCTGATAAGCGTGTTCCTTCTGCTCTCCCCCGAATGGCCGTTTGTTTGCACTCGAAGCCGCCCGCTTGCAACGAGCAGCCGGACGGCGCGAATCCCGGCGGATTTTGCAGACGGCGGGCTTTCGGTCGGGGATCTCCGCCGATTTCGGTCGTCCGTCGCAACCGCCGGGCGATTCGGAAGACCGGCGGGTGGGTTCGTGCATAAAACGGGCGTTCGTCCTCTCGGCGTGTCCATCGACGAGATCCGCGTGCAAACGAGCGAGTACCGTAGCTTCAACGGTTTGTTGCAGGCCACTTCTTTCCCTTCGGTTGGAAGCACGTGCACGAGCAGACGGAAAGGCGGCACAGTCGAGAAGCCAATTGAGCGGCCATTCGTCCTTCGACTCGGAAACACGGCGGCCGCCGCCACGGACGTCTGCCTGGAGGCGGGAGCGATTTTTCACCTCGACTCCGCGCCGCATGAATGTGCGCCCGCCACTCGCTGCAGCGGTCAGTGCTTCCGTGGATGACCGTTTGATCATCGCTCGGGGATTTCAGGTGATGTGTGGAGCGCGACGGAACGACTCGCCGCCACGCAGCTCCTCGATCGGCCGGCCGACGACCACGCGGCGCCGATGAACGGGCCGGACGCCCCCTCCTCCTCCGCGAGCCCGCCGCCCGACGCCGACCGCCAACTGCCGCCCGTCATTTGCGTGCACGCCGCGGACGATGAGCTCTCGCCTTTCGAGCTGGTCCGGCATTGCTGCGAGTCGTTCGGTGAGTGATCGTTGGCCTTCTGGGGGTTTGGGGGATTAGCGCCCGTTTGGAGTGACCGGTGGCCTTTGCGCGGGTATTTCGGCTTCATTTCGGTTCGGCCCAATCCAATCCCTGCGCGCATTCGACCTTTTGAAAGCGGCTGGATTCGGCGTTCGCGTCGCCCGAAATCCAATTGTGGCGGCCGCCGGGGCCAAAAGATTCAAACATCGCGCGAAGGGCACAATCGAGCGCAAGGAGCCACTCCGCTCGAATTCGACCGCCGATGACGTCCTCGCGTTCCGAATCGAATTCGGACGTCATCGACGACGAAATGCCCGAATGTTCGCGAAGAACAGGCGGGCGGGATAAACGGCAGCCTCCAAACCGCCGTTCTTAATCCCCCCTTCTTTCGTTCGACGTCATCAAGCAGCAGTGTGCCCATCGGATGCACCGCAGGAACAAGGCAAACAGCCGAATGCGATCGATGTAAATCCGGGAGGCGAAGAAGAGACGCCCGAGGATTCGTGGAAGCTGCCGCCTCATTCGACGGCCGAAAAAAATCTCTTCTCGTTTATTTCTGGAAGGAAGATTATCCCAGCAAACACGTCCTGCATAACAAACCATTGATTAACGGACGGGAAGTTTCAGACGACGATGGGGAGCCGATCAACGACTTCCCCCACTGCCTCTTCATGGTCGGCGAATGGCTGATGGAGACGAGTGAGCATTCATTGCTGTTCGTTGTTCAATTGATCCCACGTTGCTTTCAGCCGAACTCATGGCCCAACTGATTTCCTTGTACAAAGTGAGTTTATTCGCACGAATCACAAACGAACGAAGCGATCATCCACGCCCGCAGTTCGCGTTTTGGCACTGAAAGGAAGCGATTGGGGGGGTGGGGAAGAGCCCTCAGAAGGCTCACCAGCAGCCAGAAGTTTCCGTACTGGTTTTGGACCTGGACGCCGTCCTCGTTGATCTGCGGCTTCACGCCCGTGTACTGCTGATAGGTGTTGGCGGCGAACTTGAACTGGGGCATGGGGTCGGGCTGGAAGCGGGTGTAGTACGGGGAATTGGTCACCGGCATGAACCGCTGGGCGGTGGCTGGGGCGAAGAAGAGGAAGAGCGAAAGCAGAAGAACAAAACCGCCGTTCATCGTGGAGTGAGAAAAACGAGTGGAAGACGGCTGGTCGACGGCGACATCCGCCGATCGAACAACGGCGGGGATCCTCGAAGGAAGATTTACGACCTCCACTGCTTTCTTTGAGCGATCAAGATGAGAAGGCTTAGCAAAACAGTCGACATAAGAGAGACAAACAAACGATCAAACGGGGCACACTCAAACGGGATGATTGCAGGAGGACTGTGAGACGTTCGGCGAGCGGGTCTGCTGTGCGGTCGGCTTCTGGCTGCGGTCGTTCCCGGTCCACTTCGACGAGAACACGCCGCTCTGCCGGCTGGTCGAGCGGCTCAAGAAGATGGCGATTGAAGACGACCTCCCGGAGCACGTCTATCAGGACCTCGACATCACCTCAATGTGAGCTTCGACTCGTCTGTCTTTCTTTCAATCGAAGTGCTTTCAGTCCCTCCTACGCGTGGCTGCGGAACGTCTCCGTGAGGAACCCAGTCAGCAGGACACGTGAGCCTCTCGTTCGACCAGTGGAGTCCGGCGGACATCTCGACCGCCATGAGCCACGTCGACTACAAGGTTTTGAGTCGAGTGACCGTACGCACAAACGATCCCCTTTGAGTTGATCGAAGAGGACGTTGCAGATTCCGGAGATCAAGAAGTACGTGAAGGTCACAAAGCTGCACCAAACGCCCGTCCTCGAGCGCTCGATCGCCGTCTTCAACGTTAGCGGAAGACTCGAGCGGCCTTCTGATCGTTCTGGTTGTTTAGAGTCTTTCCTCTTGGGTCCAGTACATGATTTTGAACAAGACGACGCCCAAGGAACGCGCGGACATCATCACGAAGTTCGTGAACGTCGGCAAGGTGGGGGAAGAGAGGCGGGGGGCTCGCCTCATCTTTCGTTCAGCACCTGCGGAAACTCGCCAACTTCAACACGCTGATGGCGGTGATCGGCGGCGTCACGCACTCGAACATCTCCCGTCTCTCCAAAACTCAGGCCTGCCTACCTCCGGAAACTCGAAAGGTGCGTGTCTGAGGGAGTGCGGCAAAGTGAAGGGGGCTTCAGGATCTCAACGCTCTCACCACTTTGCTCTCCAACTCGAACAACTTCGCCGCCTACCGCCGCGCCCTGCAGGAGTGCAACGGGCGTTTCCACATTCCGATCATGGGCATCCACCTGAAGGACCTGATCGCGTGGGCGGGCTGCGGGCAGAACTTCGACAAGACGCGTCGCATCTCCGAACGGCGGCTCTTCCAGCTCGGGCACCTCCTCTCGTACTTCCTGGGCGCCAGCCGGGCGGCCCACAACTTTCCGGAGCCGAGCGTCGACCTCCTGAACACGCTGAAAGTGAACGTCGATCTCGCGTGTTCGGAGGACGACGTCTACGCGCTGTCCTTGAAGCGGGAGCCCCGAACTCTCTTGAATGTTCGTTTCAAGTGAGAATTCAAGCGATCACTCGCCTTCTTTGCAGTTCCAAACGACGAAGCCGGTCGTGTTCGCCGACTGGGCGGCGGGCATCAGTGTAACGCCCGATCCGGAGACCGTCGAGAAGCACATCCGCGCGATGGTCGACGCCGTCTTCAAGCACTACGACCACGATCGGGACGGCTTCATTTCGCGGACGGAGTTCAACGAAATCGCCAACAATTTCCTCACGATCGACTCCTTCGGCTCCATCGACGCCGACCGGCAAGTTCTTCCAGCCATTGACCTACCTTTCATCCTGTGGATTGCAGGGACGGGCAGATCTCCAAGGCCGAGATGACCAACCACTTCAAGAACCTGAACAAACACTCGCTGGAGATCCGCCGCGGCTTCAAGCACAACTTCCTCCAAACTTCCTTCTTGTCGCCCTCGTACTGCGATCACTGCAGCAAGCTTCTCTGGGGCTTGATCGGAGACGGAAAGGGAGTCGAAGTGCCGAGACTGCGTGGCTTCATCGCCCACCAGAACTGCAAGGACGTGGCCGTGGCGGAGTGCCGAAAGCGGAACACGAGCGGCGGCTTCAGCGCGTGGCTGGCGTCGCCCCGCTCGGCCCCGCTCACCACGACGGTCGTCCACGAGAACGGGAGCCCGCAGCCGCCCGAGCAGAACGGAGAAGGGCGGCTCGAACATCGCCGCTCGGCGTCAAAAGAAGGGCGGCCTGTTCATCAGCAGCAGGTGAGTGGACGAGCGGCCTTTCGGGTGTTTCTTGCGGACGAGTGGGGTCTTTGGTTTCTTTGAGCACCTTTCCACTTTCGTTCTTTCCACCATTCCAGCTGAGCGGACGGCGGCCATCGTTGGGAGTCGTCGCGAACGGGTGTGTGAATTTGCACTTGCGTTTCGTGTTCGTGAACGTCTGTCCGCTTCTTCTCCTCCTTTCCGCCAGCTTTTCCCGCCGTTGTGCTTGCGACCGACTGCCGTGCACACGTCCGACTCGTCTGAGTTCCCGTCCACTTGCAGGCCGAAGAACCGGACGGTCTCCACGATCTCCTCTTCGCCAGAGCCACCGCACTCGGCCGGCTACGTGCGCCGAACGGCGCCCGGCCCTTCGCAGCACCACCTGGTCGCGCAGAACAGCACCACGTCGACGAGTTCGGGCGGCGTGAACGGCGTGCTCGATGCGGTCTACGCGAGCGGCAACACGCTCCGTTCTTCCTTTCATCGCTTGATTCGATCCACAGCGGAAAACCCGAACAACAAGCGAGACGACCGACTGCTACAGGCACGTTCCCTCCCCCGCAAACACTCGTTTTGATCAGTTCTTGTGTTCATAAGGGGAAGGGACCATTCGGCCAGCAGAAAGCAAAAGAAACAACGGCAATGTTTGCAGGCGAACCTACTCGTCGGACGTCCTCCAATCCGAACCGGGACAACGCGATCACGCTGGCCACCGCCGAAGTGTTCGAGGACGACTCCAGCGCGCACTCGTCGACCGCCGACCTGCACGAGTCCGCTCCGAACAGCACGCGCTCGGAGATGCCTCTTCGGAGGCACGAGACCGACGGGCAGACGACCGTTCGCTGAACTCCTCGCCTTTCATTTGCCGAACTGATATCATTCCCCCGATTCCTGTTTACTCCTTTGGAATCGACTGCTCATCCGCGAACAAACCGAAGCCCCGCAACCTCCGCCCTTCCATCCTCTCACTTCCCGGTTCAACTCTTGCAGGATCCTCGTTGTTGTAAATAAGACGGCCGTTCGTACGTGCAATGCACCTGCTTCAATCCTCGAATATCATTAGCCGGAATATCGTTGGAATAAATTAATCTGCGAACAGCGACGACGATCGTTGGTCGCCCGCCGTCTTGATTTCATTTCGCTGCGCATTCGGCGACCAAAAACCGGTCATCTGCGGGAAAGAAAGCGGTCCACTCGGTTACCGTAACCAAGAATCCACGAGCAGAAGAGGGAAGTGCGTAGATAATCTTGTGTACTCGCCGAATTTCAACGCCTTCACAAGATGGGGTGGCAATCGAGTGGCTCTTCGCTAAATAATGCGGGGGCGTCCTTCCCGACTAACAAACTGAGCAGCAAGCAGCGAGTATTTAAGGAAAGACTCCTGTTCCTTCCGCTTTTCACTCTGCCGTCCTTCCCTCTCGTTCAGCTCTTTCTACGGTAGTCGTTAGGTTGGTGTGTACGGGAGTTTGCTGATGACTCAAGGGTTGTCGAGAAAGCACTTCAAGATCCTTTCGGAGTGGCGTGAATCACTTCCGTGTTTGGCGAAGGCGACTTTCAAAGTTTCCCTTCGCCCGCTCGACGTATGAAGCGAGTAGAAGAAAAAGCGTTTGACGGAAGAAGGCGGGCATTCCCTTGGCGTACAAAAGAACCCGGCGAGTGGAAAGAACCGCTTTCTTCGCGCTCGTTGACCGAATTCCTCGCGATCGCCTTTTCGCTCGCCGTTTGTTGCGTTGAATGAGGGGATTTGAGTTCTCGCGGCTGTCCGTGAGTCGAGTGCCCGCTGTGCTCCGCGGGCGGTCGGCGAGGCGAGTCGGGCAGACGGTTGGGTGTTTCCCTTCCGACTGACCGCTTCGATCGGACTGAACTTTCTTCCTTCGATTTGTCGTTGAACTTTGCTGCTCTTTTGACGCATCTGCCCGTCCTTGTTCGTTCGTTTCCCCACCCACTTTAATTGGATCACCAAGTGGGGTGTTTAAAAGGAGAGCACGAAGAAGGAGTGATTTAGTCTTTCTGTTCTCGCAGTATGATCAGACATACTTTTTTGGGTAACAAAGCGTGTGTTTTTCGACATCAGAGGCTAGTGATTCGAATTTTAAGGCGGCTGTAAACGAACCAAACAACGGGCGGTATTCGGCGAACTCCTCTGACGTGAACGCTTTACGATCGGGCGCGATGCAACGGCGTCGATCATTAAAGTAGTGGGTGGAGTGGGGTGGTGCTCGTTTTAAACCCGCGACCTTCCGCTCGGTTCGAAGATGCCCGTGGACTCGCGGTTGTTGTTCGCTTTGATCACTCCGCGCGTTTAGATGCAAGGCCTCCGTTTATCCGCTCTCCTGCTCGTCCTGCTGTTCGTTCTGGTCGCCGTCGAGGGACGACAACGCGCGAATCGCCACGAGGACTTCGGAACGGGGTGAGTGGAGCTGAATGCTCTTTTTTTCATTCATTCTCGCCCTTGCAGTCGCGGAACGGACCGTTGGCTTGAACTCCGCGCAAAACGATCCCAACCGCTCGACTTGAAAGTGGTCCAGGTAGGTGGCCGTCCCGCTCATTACTCACTCCTCTTCGTTTCTTTCAGTCCGCCGACCGACCGCGCCGCCAAGTGGAATTCGAGGACGAGGGACCGAAACAGCAGGCGTTCGGTGTGATTTGAAGCCATCTTCCTTCTTTATTTCCCGTTTTTGTCCCCAACACCAAGCTTTATTTAATCGATGAGAAGGCCGCTCTGTTCTTTCTCTGCCCACAGGATAAACCCTTTAACAATAGCTGAACTCTCGATTGTCCACAGTAGAGAGGAGAGAAGATGGATTCACGTCTGCTGCTGCTTGTCACTTCCTTCGATCAAAAGAAGTGCGCTCCCGGCAATGACGCCAGCGAGTTCGCCAAACGAACCCCTCGACCGACGTCAATTAAACAAAGTTCGCCGCGCACTCTCGCCGCCTACGTGTCGGCGGAAAGAAAGCATAAGAAAAGTGGAGTATTTTCGTAACTCGATCGCGAATCTCGTCGATCTTCGGTTTGCAATGGGGAAGGCGGAAGTTCTGCTTTTGTACCCTGATTTACGACACTCCAGGGACGAGCAGAAGCAATCAATCTCGCTGCAAGACGACGAGTGCTTCCTCTTTCGTTTGTTGTGCTTGGAAGCTCTTTATTTGCAATGTGCGGGGGCAGTCGAGAGAAAGTAATGGCTGTGCATCGAGGAAACGAAAGCGAGCGGTCAGACGCCCTGCGAGAACTGGAGCGGGTGTCCGCACTCGGCGTTCACTTCGATCGAAATGTTCGCGTTCGTGGCGGGCACGATCTCGGTGAAGATCGCCGACGGGTCCAAGGGGATCGGGACCGAGTGCCAAACGAAGGCGGGCACTCGGAGGCCGCAGCCTGGAAAGCCGACGCGTTTGAAAGGAGTTCGAAATTCCTGGCCGGAACTCACCGCGGAAAGCGAAGGCTTTCAGCGTCGACTCGTCCGGCTCGCCCTTCCCCTCGTGTTTCGGAAGGGCGAACACCATCGCGTAAGTGACTTCCGTCGAGGCGGGCCGCAGGAAAAACGAGCCGTCCGGCCGCGTGATCAGCAGCTGGAAGGAAGAGGAGAGTACTGTTGAGGAGGAAGAGAGCACTCACGTTCGCCTTGTAGACTCCCAGTTCGGGGTGATGCTCGACGCCCGGCCGGCCCTCGTCGCCCGCGAACGAGCCGCTGAATCCCTGCAAGAAACAAGAAGAATGGACTGCAATCCCTGCTGCCCGCTTGCCTTGAAGGCGAGCTCGCTGTGGCCCGCTTCGGTCGGCTGCCAGGCCATCTGGAAGTCCTGCTCGAGCAGGCCGGCAAAGCCCTCTTGGGTTGCGACTCCCGGCCACGGACTGTCGCTCACTTCTTCCACGTGGTTCGGGTCGAAGACGAGTCGGCCGAACGGCTGGAAGTTCTCCGCGTTCGCTTCCTCGAGCGTGAGGATCTTCTTGGCGAACGACTTCGAAAGACTGTGGTGCTCGTTGCTCGAGGCCAACTAAAAGAACGACAACTAAAGAATTAAATCAGAAGCGTGGAGACTCACGTGTCGTTGCGGAATGCGGCCGACAGCAACGGGCGTCGACCGGTCCACCTTCATCAGGTTGATCTGCGGGGAGCGACGGCGTCCGGCAGGAACGACTCCACCGCGTTGGTCGACCGATGGAACGCCGTGTAGTCGAGGCCGAAGCGGCACGGGAGGGGCATGGAATGCTGCAACACGCGAGGAGATAGAAGGCGGTAGAAGGTCCACTGCTTACTTTAACGAACGGATCGATGACCACCGTCTCGTCGGGCGCAAAACGGATCGCATTGAACTTGTGGTCGACATTCTCGACCAGAATGTAGAAGTAGTCGATGTTCTGATCGGAGGGGGCGTACGCGACCTCGCCGTCCAGTTGGGCGATGAAGAGGCCCGGTGTATTTGATCACATTTGACTCGGGTCGCTCGGCCACGGCTTGCGGCTGCAACCAGAAAGCCTTGGTCGATCACTTCGAAGTTGAACTCACCATTTCGGAGACGGGGAAGATCAGCCGGTCGTTCTCCCACACCACGCGGATGTCCTCGGCGACGATCTTGCCGCCATCGCCGCCTTGTGCTCGCCGGCAGCCCTTCTCTTGCGGCCACGGGAGTTTCTTCAGGCTCTCGGGTTGGAAGCTGGAAGCAGAAGAAGAATTGAAATGAAATGCAAAGGACCGCTCACTTCTTCACCACCCGCACTCCATTCAGAATCAAATCCGGCTGGAAGGGAGTGATCGCCAGGTGCGAGGCGTAGTGGTTGACCATCGCGGCGGCCTCCCAACCGAACTGAAAGCCCACTTGCTTTCCGTTTGCAGGAGAAACGCGCAAAAAGGCGCGCGGGCGGTCGGATTGCTCGCGGATTACCGCGGAGCGAACGGAACGCTTACCGCCGGCGAATCGTGGGCATAAGCGAGAAAACGGACGAAAGGAGAGGAAAAGAGCCTCGCAGTCCGCGAAGGGACGTTTTGGCATTTCGGGCGCCGCCGTCAACAACGCGAGGACCAAACGCCCGGAAAGGGCGTGGACGTTCGAACGGCCCCGCTTTCTGCTCGTTTGTCCAAATCGAATCAAAGCAGCTACATTCGGCTCGAATCAATACAATTGACACTTCCAGCCGAATTCGATGCCCGGAGGTGAAATCCGCGTGTTTGTCCTCACTTTTGTACTCAATGCTCAACTCTTTTCTTCCGCCGCCTTTCTTCCGCTCGGCCGACCGCCGGCGGTAAACAAACAACAAAAGGGGGAGGAGGAGGAGGCGAAAGAAGCGAGCAGAACGAAACGAAGAGGAGCGGCGGAGGACGACTGCGACCAAAACGAAGCGAAAAGCCGCCCGACTTCAACGGACGTGATTGCCGCGCGCACATTCGCTCTAATTCGCCTTTTAACCCCGCGCACCGTCCGTTAGTCATCGAGCGAAACATTTCGATTCGAATTCGAAAATTCTCGACCAAACCGACCGGTTTCTGCGGCGGCGAGTGCACTCGTCTCTCTTTTCATCCGCTGACCACAGAAGGCGGCCGACCGGCCGCTGACCTTCGGACGGGCGGCCTTCCGCTCAATTGCGCCCGCCGCCAAACCGAAACTCAGAACAAGAGTGGTGATAAACGACGCCCCGTCGGTCGTGAACAAACCGAAACATCAACCAAACAGATGTTCACTCCAATTCGGAAGAGAGCAAACACGCTCGAGTGGTGATTCACCGCTACTGTTCGCTACACGCTGGAAAGGAAAGAAGTAGGTGTTTGTTTGTGAATAAAACTAGAATTGGACAGCGGTCAACAAAAAGAACCACAAAACCTCCTGAAACAATTCAAATAAGTAAATTGCATGCTTACAAACTCGCCCTTATGCGTCAAGGGTTGTGCCACGTAGACAGGCCTTCAGATCACTAATAACTGTTCACAGCTGATGTAGCCGAGGAGAACCAATTCCAACCAAAATACCTTCTCTACGACTCAACTTTACCGAAAGCAACGAACAATCAAAGGAACTGGCCGATGAAAGGACGACAAAGAAGGCGGTTATTGTTCGCTTCGCCGGGCGTCTCTCGCCTGTTACCCATTACTTCTTCTCCTGTTGCTTGACTGTTCTAGAACAAATCGAACAGCGACAAGAAGTGAAATCAAGCTACTTCGAGATGTTTATTGTTTGTACCGTTCCTTCAATTGCGATCTTATTGCATGATTGATCTTGTGTTTCGTTTCGTCGAGCGATCACTTCAGTTCGAACGCTGAACTCGTGGGATTGGTCTCTCGGAGGGGGCGCGCTTAACGAGCTTCTCGAATCGAATTCGAGGGGAAGCGGAAACAAATCGGTTGCGCGTTGATTCCGCAAACGGGCGGCTTTTGTGACCGGCGGCGGTGATCCCGACCGCGCGGATGAGCCGCCCGCCCGCCGCCCGTTCGGTGCGGGTTCGCGTGTTAATCGACGAATCGGAAGCTTGTTTGTTGAGCGAATCCGCCGCCTCACACGCGTCTACCGGCGGCCCGCACTTCGAAGAACGCCGTTCGCGTTTGTTGAACATTTGGGGCGCCGTTCGTCGCGTCGGATGGCCGGCAGACTCCCGCACGCTCCCGCGGCCACGAACTGAACGTTTGGCCGTCGGTCCATCGGAAGGAGGTGAGTGAGTGGTGGGTCCAACTGCCTGCTTGGGCTCGTGTCAACACGTGTCTCTCGAATGGCCTTTGGCAACGTTGTTTTGGTTTGATTCTGAACTCTGAGATCAGCGCGAATTGATCCCGAATCCACTGCGCTCTTTGCAGCTCTCCGTTCTCGCCCGCAATCGTCATGATCGACCGGACGAAGTGGTCGCGTTCTCTTCTTTCCGTCTGCCTCTTCCTCCTCCTCCTTCCGTCTGATGGCCGCCGACCGCAAGACGAGCAGAAGTTCCGCGACGACGGGCCGCAGTTCCCACAGGCGAGCTTCCAACTCGTGCCGCCGAAGGGGCCCGTCATCCCGGCGCCCGTTCCAAACACCCCAGCACCTGGACAACATTCGAGACGTGTTCGCGGCAGAAGGGCCCGCCGCCGAGCATCTTCCGCGACCGGCAGATCGCCCTCCACAAGGTCACGAGCAGACGGCAGGAACTCCTCCAGTCGGGCGAATGGTGCGAGTACCGACGGCTCAAATCTGCAGATCCAATCGAAGACCTCGTTGTTCTCGGGCTCGTCGGGCATCTCCTTCGATGCGGCCGCGGGCACGACGACCACCGACGGCGAGGGCAACTACGTGCAGTCGGTCCTCAACTACGACGACGTGGAGTACGTGGGAAATGTGAGCGGACTCCAGGACCATTCAGTTGGACTCTTCTGTTGTTGCCTTAGATCACAATCGGGACCTCCTCCGCAAACCTTTCGGGTCGTTCTGGACACGGGTTCCTCGAATCTCTGGTAGGGCCCTCAAGAGAGCAGTGATCAACGGTCTGCAGGGTGCCCGATTCCTCTTGCGGGGCGAAAAGCGACGTGGTTTCTTGTCCCGAAGAGTGCACGTTCAACATGCGTAAGCAAACGCGCATTCATTGGGCATCCAACCTGCTTGTTGAAGGATTGTGCGGCTACTTGTGCGAACCCGAGTGCTGCGAGGTCACCTCCACGTCGACCGCCGCCTCCGCGAAGAACTCCGCGATGCGGCTGAAGGCCGAAGGGGCGAGCGGCGTGTTGCCCGGCCACTTCCTGGTCCGTCGGAAGCGATCCTCGACGGCGAACGCGTGCACGACGAAGAACAAATTCGTTTCCTCCGCCTCGTCCACCTATCGGCGGAATGGAACGCAATTCAATCTCTACTACGGAAGTGGCTCGTCCAGCGGCTTCCTGGGCACCGACACGGTGACCGTGAGTAAATGCGAGGAAGGAACGGCATGAATGGTCAATGCTTTCAGTTCATCACGTCCAACGGCTCCCAACTCACCGTCCCGAACACGACCTTCGGCCAGGCGACGACCATCGCGCAGGTGTTCGCCTCGCAGCCGATCGACGGGATTTTGGGTGCGCGAAGAAGGAAAAGGGCACTAGATTGGCCGTTTCTTCAGGCCTCGGCTTCCAGTCCCTCGCGGCGAACGGAGTGGTCCCCCCGCTGATCAACGCCCTCCATCAGGGCCTGCTCGCCAAGCCGCTCTTCACCGTCTGGCTGGCGGGCGAGTCCTCCAACTCGACCACGGGCGGCGCCTTCACGTACGGCGCCATCGACACGGAGCACTGCTCCTCGAAGATCTTCTGGCAAAACCTCACTTCGGCCTCCTACTGGCAGTTTCACATGGACTCCGTGAAGATCGGCGGCTACTCGAACGAGAGCGGCTGGGATGTGATCAGCGACACGGGTGAGGAAGACGGCAAGGATTGAATGGAAAGAATGGCCGCTTCCAGGCACCTCGTTCATCGGCGCCCCGCAAGTGATCGCCGACCAGATCGCCGCCCAGGCGGGCGCCACCTACTCGACCGCCTACGACGCGTACCTGATCGACTGCAACGCGAAGATCCCCGACCTCGTGCTGAAGATCGGCGGCCGCAAGTTCCCGATCAGCGGCGACCAGATGATCATCGGCGGCGGCGGGCTGTGCGAGCTGGCGGTCTTTGCGTACTCCTCCAACAACGCCGTCAAGTGGATCCTCGGCGACCCTTTTCGTGAGTTCCCCTCGGAATCAATTCAATCAGGAGCTTTTGCAGATCCGCGAGTTCTGCCAGGTCCACGACATCGCCAACAAACGGATCGGATTCGCGGCGGCCCTCGTGTGAAAGCCGTTAGTTCTCCAGCAACACGCAGTTCGACCACGAGTTCTCTCCTCTACGCATTTCGGACTCCCTCTCGGCCAAACAAACGTGTCCACTCGCGTGCTCAAGGAAAATGCCAATAAAAGAGTGCAATTCACTTATTCATCGCTCTTCAACGAGTCGTCTTCGCGATGTACAGACTCATCCGATCGCTCTGCTTCGGGTCCAGCAGGTGGGCGGGGCCGCGGAAGTCGCGGTCGAAGAAATCCGCGTATTTGACGTCCATGAAACGGGTGAAGCCGCACTGAAAGCGATTGATTGAGAACTCCCGCTCTTGCCACCAACCTCCCCGCAAGCCGCTCGATCGGCGTCCGTGGCGCACAGGAATCCGAGGAAGCGAGTCTCCGCGTCGGCTGCTCGCTTTAGGGCGTGCGAAAGCAACACACGCTCCAGTTCTCCGCTGAAACACGCATGAGAATGCGGAGAGAGTCGAGAGAACTCACTCGTTGTACTCGGGAGCGGTGACCAGCATCTCCACGAGTCCAATGCGCGGAGCGCCCGGCTCCACAAAGTACGGGAACTCGTCCAAGAGGATCTCCTCGAACGCCTTCACGCGGTTCCCTTCCCGCTGCAAGTGCGGGCCGCCGTCCACCTCTGCACCCAAACGAAGGGGTGAAAGAAGAGCTCGATTGCCACCCACCATCTCCGTAGTCCTCCTTGAGGGCGAACGGCGTGTGCCGAGGAGGCGCCCGGTGCTCCCAAGACGAACCCAACAGCAAGCCGACCATCCGCTCGCCTTCGAAGACGATCAGCGAGAACGGGCAGAAGACGCCCCGTTTGGCCTTCGCGTACAAGTGGGTCTCCACATCGTCCACGGACGCCCCTCCAACGGAAAGAAGTGAGTGGAAAGAAGAAGTGAGCGCACTCACCCAACCCCTGCTCGAAGTGCCGCTCCGAATCGAATTGAGTCTCCAGGAAGCGGCAGATGAGGTCCAAATCGAAGTGATTCGCCACCATCGCCCGCACTCGACGCCCGTTCCGCAGCTCCAGGTCGGAGAACACGAGCGGCCGCAAGTCGAACTGCCTGCGGGTCGGCGTGCGAGAAGATCGGCCGCGGTTCGGCGACCGAGGGGCGGCGCGGGACGAACGGCGCGACTGGCGGCTGCGAAGGGATCGCCGGCCGTTTTGCGTGTCTTGGCTTTCGGAGTTTTGCTCTGGACGGCCGGCAGGTCGACGGCTGCCGCTCCGTTCAACCCTAGCACGCTGAGAAGCAAAGGAAGGAATTGGTGGAAACGGAATCAGGAGCTACGAACTTGACCAGGCGTCGAATCATTCCGCAGACAACCGTTCTTCGCGATCTCTCACAACGGGCGAGATCCACGCATCGCTTACTAATTTGCATCCAAACGGTTGGCAACAAACGGCGGTCTTCCGCCGCAAAGGAGGAGTTCGGAGGAAAGCGAGAGCGGAAACACGAACTTCGCACTTCCGATCGGCGGGATCCGACGAGCAAACAATCACGCCCGGCGGCCCCGTTCGCCTCCGGGCGGCGGCCAATTTGTCTTCCGGCCGAGACGGGCATCAATTTCAATCGATTCGTTCAATTCTTTCAATTGCTGTGAACTCATGAGGAAAAGGTGAAGCGGTTGAGTGCGCCAGGCTGCCTCTATTTGACCTCCTTGTTGTGGTCATTCGATTGGGTTAAAAGAAACGTAGCTGTGTTTACAACGTTCCGGTACTCAGCTGTTCAGAAACACGCAAACAAGATCCCTTTAATGAACTGCCTCCTTGCCGGTGGTTATTGATCGATGTCTGCCGCACAAACACGAAAACGGTGCGGTGATAAGACGAGAATTTCGACGACAAATGCGGCTGTCCGCGGCCCGCAATTGACCCCCAGAGCGCGGTCAGGAGAGCGAGGGGCTTTTCGGAGTGCCGCCGGCGGCATTTCGGCCGCCGCTTCGCCGCTCGCTCGCCCTTCGCTCTGCAATGCAAATCATTCGGACGGGCGCTTTCTTCCGCTTTCTCCCCAAATCCGCACGAGAAGCCGGCTGGACATTCGGGCGACCGAGAGGACGGCGGACGCCAATTTCCCCCTCGCCGCCCGAGCGGCCGACCGGCGGCGGGCGTCACGCTGGGCGTCGAATTTCAGCCGAAATTCCTCCATTTTTAATTAGAAGTTGGATAATTCGTTTATTCGATTGTTGACCAATTCTCGCCTGTTTACACTCGATCCGATCGCCGAACAGTTCGCTGGGAAGTTCCCGGGGCCTTTCCGCTCGTCCGTTTCGATCGGCGCCTTCCCACAACAATTTCCTTCAATTTTCGCTTCTGAGAACATTGAAATTTTGCGGGCGTGAATTCTCAGCGAAATGTTCGACCGTTCGTCTTTTGATTGTCCGCCTTTCATGTCGGACCCACGTGATCCTCCGTTCAAACAATCGATCTCGTTGACACCCGTCCATCCCACTGCTCATTGCTCGTGTCGTTCATCGAGACGTCAATTCGGGGGTGTTTCTTTCATTACGCACCTGATTGATCGCTCGGTCGCCTTCCGTCGAGGATCGAGAGCGACCGAGCGGAATTCGCGAACGCTCGCTCCACTGCCGCGCCCGGGCGGGCGGGCGGCTAATTGGGCGACGCTCGTGGAGGTCGCCGCTTTCCGTCGAAAACAAGTGTGTTTGGGGCGATTCCCGCACGTGCGTTCAACTGCGAAGAAGCGAAGAGATTTCGGCAGAAAGCGGAACGTTTTGCCTCGCGAGCCTCCTCCTCGTGCCTCCTTTTTGTTGCTTTCGTGACAGCCGCCGGCTGTGAGAAGTCGGAAGTGAGGACCCGTAAGGAGGTTGTTTGTTTCTATTCTAATTGCGAGCTTTCCCCTTTCTAATTGGACCGAAGGAACGGTCGAGCGTGAACGTCCGCCGGCCGGCCGGCCAAATTCCTCCGCCCGCAAGCCGGGAGGCGGCGGCGTGGCGAGCGGCCGCCTGGAGCACGTGAGTCCGCCGGCTGAGCGGGCGGGCGGGCGACGAAGTTTGTTGTTTTTTCGCTCGTTGGGAGGCCGCGGATCAGCGGATTCTTCCGATCAGCCGGCCGTTTGTTGACCGCCTCGTTTCGAACGTTTCTCAATCGTTTCGCCACGTGCAAACGGCCATTCGAAACGACATTCAATCGTTTGTTCGTCCGTCTGCTCGTCATCAAATCGAAATGACTCGTGACCTTTTTGCGGGGTTCAATTTGAACGAGCGCTTCTTTGTCGTCGTGCACGTTCGAACGGCCGTTTAATTGGGGTGATTCATCGAACGTTGAGCGTGCGATCAGCTGTTGCATTGATAGCCGCACATTCCCTGTATTTTATTGCGTAAATTCCAATTGGTTTGCTCGTTCAATCGGATGCGGGCTTTAATGCACTGCTTTGAATGAATCCACCGGTTTCTTCTGCTTCCTGCGGCTTTCTTTTGCAAGCCGATCGCCGCACTTCCGTCAAAACGGCGCCTGTTCGGCCGGAAGCAAACCGGAGAGCCGTCCGTTCTGTTCTTCGATCTCCGCCCGTTTGTTTTGGACGCGTTGACACTCGCCGATCGCGTCATCCGCCGCTCACTGCTCGATTTCAGTCCAGCAATCGCCCGAATGGATCCCCACTTGATCGACCCGGAGGCGCCCGAAGCCCAGCGCACGCCGCACAACAGCGCGCCGTCGGAGTCGAGCGAGTCCAGCGAGTCGTTCGTGAAGGTGGACGTCGACGACCTGGCCGGCATTTCGGACTTCGGAAGTCGCGTGGCGGCGGGGGCGGTCGAGAGCGCCCTGGAGAGTCACGTAAGTGCCCAGTTCTCTCCTTCTTTCGTCCATCTCTCTCCCTCCTCTCGTGTCGTTCCTTTTGTCCGAGCGGCAAACCCAATTCGCGTCCTCCTCATTAGCGAGAGACTCGCCGCCGGCGGTTTGTTTGCGGGTGTCTTCGGATAGTCGCGCACCTTCTCTCGCTTTCATTCGGCACGCGTCCTCGGTTTGAAGTGTGTCCATGAATACTCGTTTGATTGCTGACTGGAAGCGGGTGAGGTTCGAGCATGAACGGCCGGCTGCTTCCGCCTTCTGCACGAACGGCATCTGGGCGGGCGTTCATCAAACGGAGTGGAAAAACGGCTGTCAGTCTGGCGGCCGCTCAAGCCGCAAACCGCCTCCTCTTCGCTCCAAGAACGATCCCCGCAGACGGCGGGCGGGGGGGACGGCCCGATTCCCCGCTTTTTCATGAGATTCGGGGCCGACGGCGTTTCTCTCGCTTTCGGCGGGCCGCCCGCTCCTTCCGCTCGCCGCCGCCGCCGCCGTTTTCTTTTCGCTTCGAATGAGTTCGCTCGGCAGAACGAAATCGGCCTCTCGCTTCGTCGACCGCCCGCCCGCCTTCTTTCGTTTCGAAATCAAAACGATGACGAGCCACAGCGCGATTCACTCTGCGAACGCGCTGCTCACGCACTCGGCGGACGAAAGCGAGTCGAGCGGCCCTGGCGAGTAAACAAACCCCTGCGATCGCCCCTTTCTTTCTTCTTGTTTACCCCTTCGGCCGCACGAAAACACCCTCGTTAGGCCGCTTTTCGCCGAGCCGCTCGCCCGACTGCGCTCCCTTCCGCCGCTTCTTTTTCCGATTTTCGTCCACGAAGTGCCGCTTCCAGCAGAAACGTCCGTCCGTCTTTCCGCTGTCCTTCTTTACTCTGTGGGAAAAAGCAGGTAGTTTTCCGCGGCGAGCGGCGTTCGCTGGGCGGACGGAAAGAACGCTCTGCTGTTTGCTCGCTTGTGGGGTGTGTTTATCGATTCCGCTTTCCGTTCGCCCGCCTTTATCGCTCTTGTTTTGCTCCTCGCTTCGATTTGATTGCGGATCCTCCTTTGCGAAATACTCGCGGCACCTTTGCGGTCAAAACAAACGAGTGCACTTTCATCCCTCCACTCGGTTCGGTCCTTGAGGACTGCGGAGAAAATTGGCCTCGATTGCAGAAAGCAAACGTCTTTCTTCTTCCCCTTCTTGCGGCCAACCGAGCGGCAAGTGTTGCCTGGAAAGACGTTGCTCTTTCTTTCCCTTGCGCGCAGAGTGGAAGAGCGGAGGGAAGTTGAAGGCCGCCGTCCTCGCGCGCGCGCAATTTTTGAGGTCATGATCGCGATTGCGGCGGTCAATTCCGTTCATAATTCGCGCTGCTCACAGTCAATCCGTGTGCACGCCGATGGGAATCTTCTTCCTCCTCGCTTCTGTTTGTCCATCATGCTCTCCGTTTATCTTCCGCTGCATCTCGCTCCCCAAGAGCTTCCTTTCGGCCTTGAAATGCTGGAATTTTGGCCGATTTATCGCCGACTGGACTGATTTCTATTTATTCACGTGTTCTTTCCGTTGAATCGACCGATTAACCGAGGTGTTCACTTGCAGAACGAGCATCACCCGATAATGGACGAGCGCGATCTGTACGTTCCGAAGGACGCCGCCGAGTGAGTTCGCCGATCGATTGCTTCCTTCTAATCGTTGCTTTCAGTGCGGCCGCCCACCCGGCCGGCCACGAGCACGTGGACCTCGACGAGTTCGACCCGCTGGCCTCGGCCGAGCGGCACGGCCCGCTGGAGCCGGTGCCCGACGGCCAGGAGCTGCTCTTCGACGCGGGCACCCCGAACGAGGAGCCCAAGGAGGAGAAGAAGGTCGAGCATCACGGCGACGAGGGCAACAAGCCGTCCGCCCACCTCACGAGGAGAAGCCGAAGGACCACGAGCACGGCGACAAGAAGGACGAACACGACCGCCAGCCCTCGCCCCCGAAGGCGCCCACGCCCGAGCCGAAGAAGGACGACCACAAGCCGTCCCCGCCGCCCGCCGACCTCAAGGACAACGCGGGCGAGGACGAGATCGTCCGCACGCACCACACGCCGCTCACCGACGAGACCAAGAAGCCGCACCAGGAGCTGCCCGGCCACATGAAGGACGTGCTGGGCGAGACGCGTGACCAGCGAGAGATCGGTGAGTTCATCCTTTTTGTGTGAAAGTCCGGGGTGTTGCTCATCGTTCGGCATTTCCTCTTTCAAAGGGGGCTTCTCGTAAACACGTTGACGGGCAGAGTGATTCAACGGGAATTTCACAAGCGGGGACGATTCAAACTCGAGGGTGCGGTTCGGGAAAGACGTTCTTTTGGACACGTAGTCTTCACTCCTGCTCGTCCTGCATGCAGCGTCTCCGGCCGAAACGACCGCAGTTTGACAGCGGGCGGCTTTCGGATCTCCTCGCAATCAGCCGGCTTTTACCCACGAGCCTGCGGCCGACCGGTCGCGAAAACAACTGCGAGCGGGCGGGCGGCGGCCGGCGGCTGTCGATCGCAACTCGAGAGAAAGCGGCGGATGTTGCGGGCGGGAAGTCGCGTCCCGATTCTCCCGCCCGTTGCCTCGTTTTACGCTTTTCGCTCGTTCCGCCGCCCGTCGTGCCCATTTGCCGTCAATCGGAACGTGCGGCCGACCGATCGGATGTCCGAAACGACGCCGAAAGTCTCGTCTGGACATTCCAGCCATCAGCTGGCGGCCGTCCGTTCTGCGTAGCTGCCGCAATTACGTTTCCTGTGGGCTTTCTTTGAGCGGGGATTCCAATTGGAAATTCACGGCCGTTGGATTCCCGCGTCCTCCGGCTTTCTTCGGGCGGGAACATCGATTTTCGTCGTCCACCGAGCGCATTTTTAACGCCCGCAGGACGTGAATCTAATTTCCGTGGGAAGAACGGGCCGCATATTGCGTTCGTTCGGAGAGGGCGGGCAGGAGTGTTCTGATTGTCCCTCGCTCACGTTCGTTGTTTGCAGAGGACAGCATCCGCGAGGCCGTCCAGGAGGCGCACCAGTCGGTCGACGATCTGCTCGACTCCTTCGCCGCGAACGCGCCGCACGAGAAGGCGGCCGAAGTCGCCGCCCAAGCCGCCGCCGCCTTCGACGATCAGAACTCGCCGTCGGCCGAGAAGAACGACGAGCTCGGCGACCTCCAGCCGCCGCCCAAGGACGAGCTGCCGGCCAGCGAGTCGGTCTCGTCGAGGATGCGCGACCTGTCGCCCGAGTTGGTGCCCCACGAGCGGGACGGGCCGGTCACGATCCCGCTCTCGGTCGCCGGACACGCCGGCCGCCAGCAGCAGCAGCAGCGCGACGAGGAGCCCGACGAGGGACCCCACCCGTGAGTCCACTTTCCATCGATCTCCGCCCATCTCGTTGCTTGCAGGCCGCCGCGTCCGCCAACGCCGCCGAAGGAGCTGAACGAGGGCGAGAACCCCGACCACCTCGACTTGGGCCCGCCGCCGCCGTCCCACCATCACGGTTTGTCCACTCGCATTGCTTTGCCATTCAACTCCATCTCTTTCGTTTCAGTCCCGCACCGCCGCTCGGAGCACGGCCTCCCGTCGATCCTGAAGCGGGCGGACAGCAAGGCGTGGATCGACTTTAAGCACGTGAACCCCAGCGGTTGGTTTCTTTCCTTCGAGTGGCAGTCATTAGAAACGGGGGAAGAAGATTCTGTTCGATGTGCTGGGGGGCCAAAAGCATGGCAACTTTCTCTCCACGGCAATTTCCGCCGCTCTTTCGGCGGCGTGCGCGAGTGGCCGCCCGGCGGGCAGAATCCATGGCAACAAAGCCGAAAATGGAGGACTCGTGGCGATTAAAAATTGATGACCGAGTGGCCGTTGGGCCGGGTGGCGGAAATTCGAACGTTTTCCGTTGGAATTGGCCGCAAATCTTCGGCACGAAAGGAATGGACTACGAAGGAACGGGGATCGGCAACAAGCAGGCAGGAACCAGCGAGACTTCTTCGAGGTGGCCGTCGGCCGGCTAATTGATTGTGAGGAGAGGCCGCTGCGCATCCCGGCCGCCACTTCGTCCCGCCCGCCGCCTCCGGCCGCTCATAAGACGCCGCCGTTGCGTCGGGGCTCGTTCCCGCAACCGGCGGAGTGAAAAGCGGCTTCCGTTTCGCTCCGCACGGCCGACTCGGCCCGAAGACGCGCAAATCGATGGCGGCGTTGGCGGCGGGCCAACTTGCCGGCTGTGCGTCCTTCGGGCCGCCGGCCAACGGAAACGCCCGCTTCGTCTTCCGGCCCGCTCGCTCGCTCGTGGTCATGCGGCCGCTGCCGGCGCGCACTCTCGCTCCCCCGATTCGGCGCCCGCGGCGGCCACTTCGGCCTCCGAGCGCCGTTGGTCAGCTGACCGCCACTTTGGGCTCCGCCGGCCGTTGCGGGAGTGCGCGGTCGTTTCGATTGTCGCATTGGACATCCACGCTTTCTCAATTCTCCCCGCACGTGGCCTTCTGCTTGCTCGAGCGAGTGAATCGATATTCCTCCTCCTTCTCCTCTCGGTTAATCCGCTGTAATCACGCGGCCTCCTCTCGCCCCAAGGCCCCCAAGTGCGCGAAAGGGGCCCGCCTTCTTCGCGTGGCCGCCGGCGGATGACCGGCGAGCGAAGAGGCCGTCCGGCTTGGCCGACTGCCAATTTGGCCGAACCGAAATGAAAAAGGCGAGCCGGCGGCGTGCGCGGCGAGTATTTCGGGCGTTTGGAGTCATCGCTTTGGGTCCAACGAAGAGGGAGGATGCGCGTTTTGTTCCCCGAAGATGCGCCGCCTTCCCGGCTCGGCCGGCCGTTTCTTCTTCGGTATTGATTCGGCGGCCTTCCGCTTTGTTTCGGTCGACTTCTGCAGACCGGCGCCCTCTGCACCCAACGCTCTTTGATCGAATTCCTCTGCGGTCGACCGGCCGCGTTCTTCCGCTCCGATCGTTCGGCTCCCGACGGGAAAGCGGGACTCGAAGGAGGGAGAGAGGAACGGGGAATGTTTTGTGATTCAAACCCCCGGCTTTCGTGGGCCGCCAAGTGCGGCGAACAAGCGGGGTGCCCGACTGCGAACATCGCGCCCTTTTTGCCCCCGCCGGACGAGCCTTGCGGAGGGCTCGCAGCGGACAGTCCGCCCTCCCCTGCCGCCCAATCTTTTCTTCGTTCCTCGGCGTCGGGGCCTGTGGGATCGCGGGCTGCCGGTCGGTTGGAACGCCGCCGCCTTTTTCCTTCCCGCGCGTTTCCAGTCGGGCCTCGTCCACGGCTTTTCCGCTCGCGCCCTCGCCCCTCATCCCGCTCTTTCCTGCTTTCTTTCGAGGGCGAGCGGAATCACGTGAATGCGCGCACCGAATTGTGCCCACTCGAGGGCGCGCTTCCTGCTCATAAGCGGGCCGAGTAGATTTTTTAGAGAGCAGCCACAAATTCCTGCGATTTCCTCATGTTTTCTGCTTGTTTTCCGTTCGGCGCCTTTTTATCGCAGAGGCCTTTGACGGCGCTGACGGCCGCCCCGCATTTTTAATCGCTTATCGGTTGTTGTTTCTCGCCCGAACAAACACGACGGCGGGGCGAACGGCCCGCTTACAGTTTTGCTTGCTTTCGGTTTGGCCTAAAAATAAGCGGCAGAGGCGGCGACTCATCGCTGGCGGCGGCGGGTGTTTTGATCCAAAGTACGCGAAGAATGTTTTCTCCTTTGTTCGTTTCGAAGGATTCGCTTCCAGTCGAACGGCCGAAAGATCTCCAGCACCTCCGTTCGCGAGCTCGATCGTCACTTTTGCCCGCAAACACGCAGCGTCTTCTCGGTTTTCCCTCCGTCTGCCGGCCGCCCGTCCGCTCGCTCGCTCGGAAGGAGCTCGAAGTACAGGCGGGCGGGCGGGCGGGCGGCGAGGTGCAAATCACGAAATGTTCCGCTGATTTCCCGTCCGAACGGCGCTCGCGGGTTGTTTTGGTCGGCGTTCCGCCTTGTTTTTCGTCCGCTTGCATCAGACGAGCCACTTCGCAATCAGCGGCTCCTCCCTCCCCTCTTCCAATCGATCGATCGAGCGTGTACTTTCGCCCGTCCGCGAGTGTCCGCAGCGTTCGCTAACCGCCGTCTTCTTTCCGCAGCCCCCGTTCGTCCTCCCACTCGCGCGCAATGTCCAAGTTCGGGATCCTCGGCCGCGCGGTCGCCTCCCTGCTGTCGCTGGTGATCCGCCTCACGTACAACCTCGCCACCTGGGCCTCGCTGTTCGCCTCTATCGGCCTCACCACCTACACCGTCGGCGAGTACACGATGAAGGGCCTGAAGGACCAGAAAAAAGGTAAGCGCCCCGACTATCACCCCCAACGAGCGGCCTCTAAACAAACACCCGATCTCGCCGCCGTTCGCCGCGACGCCGGCCGACGGCCTTGACCAGACGCCGCCCTCCCGAAGGTTGTTGGGCGGCGGAGGGCGGAAGGAACGGCGATTCATTCGCGTCTTCGCGATCCGCCCGCCGTCCCCCCGGTTTGTTCCAATCGACGGGCGGGCGGCGGATGACGAATCGGCGGTCGATGCAAGCCGCAGCGTTGGCGGAGATCCCCGGGAATTGGGGGAGCAGTCGGCTGTAAAACGCGCCGTCCATCCGGGCCGCCTGATTGACGGGCGGAATTTTGATAAACGCGGCGGAACGCACTTCGTTCCGTGATCCCCGTTCCTCGCCCCGCTTGTTTGTCCCGCTCGCTCGCTCGAGAGGCGGACCGTTTCGAGGCGCAGTTCCGACGAGCGGGCTGACGTGAAAGCGGGCCGCTTCTCCGAACTGCACGCTGCAGTCGGACGGGCAGCTCGAGGTTGTTGGCGTTTTCGTGTCGTCCGCCAGTCGGGCGATCCGCTCGACTTTTGGCCGTCCGGTCGATCGACGGGCGGAGCGGGGGATTGTTTTGGGTTTGTTTAATCGAGGGCAAGCGGCCGTCTGCTTTCCGTTTTGTTCGCACAGCCAAAAAGCGATTGAATCGATGGGAAGGGGCGAGTTTATTCCAGTGTTGTTCGGTTGAAGAGGGACAGTCCACTTGTTTGGGGCCCGTCAATAATCGACTTGCGGTGAAGAAAGAGGCGATTGCGAAGTGCGACGTGCACTTTGAGCTCCCGCATTCGACGGGGCGGCCGGCCGGCTGGATTTTCGCTCTCGCGTACCTTTCGGTGCGCCGCCCGCTCTCTCGCCGCCCGTCGACCTCCACCGGCGACGGTCGGGCGAACGCCCGCTTTCGCCCTTTTGGGTCGGGCGGTCAGTCAGTGCGTTTGGTCTTGCGGGTCGCGTTCCATCGGTCTCCCTCGGTCTCATCCCCCACCACCTTGCAGTCGGTTGACAAGCTAAAATGGGCAAGGCGTCTCGTCGTCAATACTATCGCGAGTCCTCGTACACGCCGGCCGAGGACTTTCCCCGGCCAAGGTAGGAGGGGGCAGAAAGGATGACAAGACGAATCAAACAAACTAATGACTGCCACTTCCCCCCTTCCATTCATTGGCCACGAATAATCCACGTGTTTTCAGTGCTGGACATCCTCCACTGGCGAGACCCCGAAGAAGAGCGCCATCGCCCTGGCCGTCAGCCTGCTGGCCCTGATCCTGTTCGCCAAGTTCTCGTTCGTCTCGCTGCTCGCCTGGAGCTCGCTGCTCGTCCTCGGCGGCACCGTCGGCTTCCGCGTCTTCAAGGCGGTCGAGGGGCAGGTGAAGAAGACGGACGGCTCGAATCCCTTCAAGCCCTACCTGGAGCCGGAGATCACCGTCCCGCAGGAGAAGGTCCACGCGCAGGCCGACGTCTTCGTGCACCACGCGCAGAACCTCGCCATCCAGCTCCGCCGCCTTTTCCTCGTGGAGAATCTGTTCGATTCGATCAAGGTGAGTTCCCTTCCTTCCGGTCCATTGGAATCCTTCGATTGCTTTCAGTTCGGCGTCCTGCTCTACACCCTCACGTACGTCGGCTCGTGGTTCTCGGGCATCGCCCTCCTGACTCTCTGTAGGTCCCCCACTTCTTCCTTAGGTTGAATGCTCGCTGCTTTCAGTCGTCCTCGGCCTGTTCACCCTCCCCAAGGTCTACGAGCTCTACCAGGAGCCCATCGACCAGTACATCGAGTTGGCCCGCCAGAACGTGGACAAAGGTGAGCAGTCCGTCTTCTTTCTGTTGTTCACGAATGCCCGCTTTTCAGTGCACAAGATCGCCGAGGAGAAGATCCCCTACCTGAAGGCGACGGCGGCGGAGAAGATTCAGGAGAAGAAGGAGTAAACCTTCCGGATGTTCTCTCGTTCCATCTGCTACTAGTGTTGTCCTGCTTGTAATCGTCTCTCCCCGCTTTCTTTTCTTCGGCCCCTGCATTTCGCTCGTCCGTCCACTGGAGACGCCCCTTCGGCCCCCAATAATCAACAGTCCCCTCCTCTCCCCACTGTTTGTTTGTGCATGTGTTAATCGACTAAGCAACTGTGCCCCTTCGTATCGCCCCCAATTGTCCACAATGAAAAAGGAACGTTTGTTTCGGGAACCTCGGCGATCCTCCGCCGTTCCCCCTCTCCACTCCTAGCGGGTTGACTGTAGAATGCGGACTTCTCGTCCACTCACTCCTCCTCGTAAACAAGCACCCTCTTCCCAAATTCAAGACAATTCTTACTCGTTCTCCCCTTTTGTAACGATCGTGGCAGCTTTGCTAATCGATGTGATCAATAAACGTATTCGTTGTGAATCCCCGTCGATCGGGCAACAACACGGCGGGTTCATTGAGCAACAACGGGCAACAAACAAATCAACAACACAACGGGAAGAATGCGGGAGAATGCGAGAGATGTGCGGATCACGAGGAGTCGGCCGGAGGTCGGACGGCAGCGGAACTTGTGGTTCTTCCAGTCCTCCTTCTGGCACCGCGGGCGAGCAGTATTGAGCTGTTCCAGCAGCAGTAATAGAAGGCTTCCTTCAGGCAGGTCGTGCACCACTAAACGAACACAAATGAAGTAGGGATGACTTGATAGAGGACGACCAACCTGCTTCGATTTGACCGCCCGCTTCGCATCTCCTCGTGCTCCTGCTCCAGCTTCTGCAGCCCGAGGATGAAATCCTGCTGGAACTTCTCGTCGGCTTCCTCGCTGAAAGGAAGGGGGATTTGTGGAGAAGGAAGGCGACCACGAACCGCAAGATCAACAGTTGACGGCGGAATTCGGTGGTCTGCTGCCTCCGAATCGCCGCGAGCTGCCGGTCGGCGGCCGCCTGCATCTGCAAGTCGAACAAGGGGAGACATCGAATGGGAGAAGGAGAGGGACTCACCTCCTCGAGCAGCTCGACGTTCGCCTTCTCCAGCGACTGGCGGTAGTCGTGGAGCCACGCGCGTTGGGCGTCCAGCAGGAACTTCTTCGTCCGCTCGTCCGGAATCCAGCCGTCGAGGTCGTGGATCACGCGCGGCTCCTCACTCGGCGCCTCGCTCTGCCGGCGGCTCGAAGCTGGACGCGAAGGCGTGGTCGTCGAACGGCGTCTCCAGATCCTCCATTTCGCGAACGAAAGCGGCAGAAGGGGAAAGGAATTGCGGTCGAACGGCGGAGAAATCAGCCGACTCGAATTGCCCGTCGTATTGATTTCCTCGCCGGCCGCAAGCTGCCCGCCCATCGACTCGAAATCGATTCATTTCGGCTACTCACTCGCCTTCCCCATCCCTTCCCCTTCATTGTTTCCCTTTCTTCGACCCAAATCAAGCCAACACTCGTGCAACAACCGTGTTTACTGGTGAATAATTGCGGATAGTTAGCAGTCGGTGGAGTAGCTGAATGGAAGCGGGAGCAGTGGAGAGCTGAAGAACGGAGTGGACGGGGGGAGAAATCGGCGTTGCGGATTTTGGAATAAGAAAAGTTTTCTCGGGGTTCAAATAAACAAAACAAACAATAAAAAGGGAGGCGGGGGGAATACACGTGCTCTGTGGGGTTTATTCGGTTTGTTCGGAAGAGAATGGTGGAGAGGAGACGCCCGTAAGGAACATTCGAGGAAGACACGTACCGATTGGAAGAGAGGCGGAAAGATTGAAAGGAGAGTACACGATCAAAGGCACAAACCGCATGAAGAGTCGAACGAGAAGATTAATGCACCAAACGCGTGGAAATGAGAAACCAAAGTGATGGGTCCCGACCGAAGGGCGGCGGCTGGAGTTCGCGCGAGCGGGCCGGAGGTCGGCGGGATGCGTGAGACACGAACGAGTGAGCGAATTGCACGAGCAGCGGGCGAGAGGGGGCGATATGTGTGGTCGTTTCAATGCATGGCGGCAATTGTGTCCAAGGGGAGAGCGCGAGCGAACGAGCGGGACGGCGGCGTGTTCGGGACTCCGACCGCCCGACCCACGAGCCGCCCGCCCGTTCGCCGCGCGGGAGCACGACGTTTGGAAGCGGAAACACGGATTGCAGCGTTGAGATCCGGCCGAAGGCGAAAGAAGTGAGATTCGCAGCGATTATTAATGACTTGGAGTTGCGTTAAACACTTGGATGGGTCGGGGGGACCTGGATGGCTCTAATGTACGGGGGTGGGTGGGGGGGGGGATATTGATTGTGGGGGGATATCTGCGGTCTTATGCTCAACGGAAATGCGGAAAGAGTCAGTCGAAAAGGTTAAAGCGAACGTTTAGAAAACGCGTAGATTCTTGGTCGTGATTAAAAGAGGACGGGGCGGATTTTTTGGGTAGCATATTACAAATGGGTTTACCGCTGAACGAAGAAGAAGTGGAGAACGGGTGGGGGATATGCGAACTGAGGACGGAGGTAAGGCGGAGAAAGGAAGTGGATTATTATCGATTACAGTGAGCAACCCGTGTGTGTGGTCGGCCGTCGTCTACATCATGCGGCCGAACTCCATGGAGGCCATCTGGTCGGCGGTGGGCCCGTTGTTGTTGTTGAACCAGAGGCCGCTGCTCGAGACGGCCGGGTCGCCGCCGAGGCCCATCGACGTGTTCGAAGCGGTGCGGCGAGTGGGCGTCTTGACCGGCTTGCCGAGCTCCATGATGGAGTGCGCGAGGAAGCACTCGTCGCCCAGCTCGCACTGCTGCTGGAAGGCGAAGTTCAGGCATAGCGAGTCCTTCACGCGCTCGCCCGCCGGCGGCTGGCGGTTCGCCTTCGCCGCGGCGCCGTTCCCGAACGGGTTGGCGGCCGGCGGCTGCGGACGGGCGCCGTACTCGTCGAAGCCGTTCGTGTTGAAGGTCAGCTGAAAGCAGAGCGATCAGAACAGGAGAGATGCTCAGAACAAAGCAGGTGATCTCTTTTATCAACGCCCGCACCCCCTTTGGTTGGTTATCGGTACGCTTTGGACAACGAGTGTCTGCAACCCCCGAACATCCGGTTTTGCCTCCCTGCTTGCGAGAAGATGTCCTTGAATGGCAGAACCACCACCAAACTCGATTGATTCGGCTCGAGGATTAGCCCGTTCGATTGCCCTCTTCCCCCTTAATCCCCTCTCCGCTTGAACCGGCAGGCTGTAGAGGACCCGAAAAGCCGCATGAATATTCAAACGACCCCGGCCTCGCGGATTCCGCCGCTCGGTAGTCGCCGCACCGCACCCACCGGCCCACGAACTCCGCAGCGGCGTGTTTGCCGTGGAGTTATTAATCCACCGGTCGCCGCTCGCTTATCACCGGGACCGCTTGTGTGCCCACCCGATCCCAGGGCAACGGCGAGAGGAGCGGCCCTTCCTGAAGTTTAAAAACACAAAAAGACCCTCGGCTGGAGCGAAGCCCGCCGATCGATGCGCTTTTTATTACACACCCGTTTTCGGCGTGCTCCGGGCGTCCCGCGAGTGCAAGCGGGCGGGCGGGCGGGCGGGCGGGAGTGATGAACGAACGACGGGGGCAGAAAGGAACGAAACGAACCTGCGAGGCGAGACTGAAGATCGCGTCGTGCTGCTCGTCGGGCGACGAGGACGAGGTCTGACTGCCGGCGACCTCGGCCGTCCCGTTCGCCGGGCTGAACTTCCAGATGTCCTGCAAGACGGGCGACATCAACACAAAGCAGTCAAGAGCGAACGAACCTCCACCGAGTTGAACGAGGGCGAGTTGTTCCACAGCTGGGCGATGGACGACTCGAACTGCTGCTCGCTGAGGCCCGAGTCGTACGTGGCGCGACGGTTCTTGTTGCCCAAGGCTTGAGGCGCGACCTGATTGCGGCAGGACGCGAGGATGGAGTTCTGCAGTCCGGTGCCCGCCCCGCCGCCGAAGCTCATGACCGCTCCGTTGTCGAACATTTGGCTGCGATGCGTACAGTTGGGGAGCGAGGACTCACGCGACGACGTCCGATCCACTTGGCAGTCGCTCTGAAACGACGAAACGGTCGGCTGGGGGACGAGCGGACGGGCGAGAGCGGGAAAGCGGACGCGGGACTCCAAATCGCGAGTCCGCCGCTCATGAAAGCGGGCGGAGAACTCGAAAGAAATCGAGAGCAAAAAACCGCAGAGTGTTTGGAACAAGAGCGGCGGCGGCGGACACACGAACGAAATCACACGCCGGCGAGCGGCGGCAGTCGGGAGAAGCGGCGAAGAGCGAAAGTTTTTTGGATGACTGAAAACGACAAGAAGGACGGGCGGCGGCGGCGAGAAAGCAGAATGAATGGCGGGCGGGCGGTTGGTCGGAGCGGCGAGCGTGGGGGGCGAGCGGCAGAAGGGCGCAGGGCGGCGGCCGGCAGTGGGGGCAGGAAGGAGGAAGCGGCGGGCGAGAAGCGGGGATCTTGTGAACGGGCGGCTGCAGGGACAAGCGGGGCAAAAGACTCCCCATCAAAGGTAGTCGGGCGGGCGGGCGGGGGCCGTCCGCTGGGCCGCCAGCAGGAGAGAAGGGCGGATGAGCGAGCGCCCGAACGAACGAACGCGATTCGAAGCGGCGGCGGAAAATAAAACGACGCGAAGGAACTTCGCCCCGACCGCCCGCCGTCTTCCGGTGGCGGGCAGCGAAAATAAACGCATCAACACGCACACTCCGCCGATCACCCCGCCGTGCACACGCCGACCGATCGGCGCGAATCGGCGGCGAGAGTCGAAATTGAAGCCACTCGTTTGCCACAAACCACGTGGAAACGATCGATTTCGAACCGCCCGCCCTTCTAATTGATTTCTTCCGCCCAACAGCGAAGCGAAAGAAACTCCGATTGCAAACAACAACAAGCGGGGGCGGCCGGCGAACGGCCGATCGGAGATCCGCCGCTTCGTGTTTGTTTTCCGATTGCGAAACGCCCGCTTCCTTTTGGCGCTCCAGTGCGATCGTCCGATTTGCATCGAGACCTCGGGGATTCGCGGGACAGAAGTCGAAATCCAATGAATTCAAATGAATGAGCACAATCCAAAAGGAAGCCGAGCAGTTCGGTCGACCCAAAGGACTCGTCCAAACGTCTCGTGATGCCGCCCGCCCGTCCACCCCCTTGCATCCACTCGGTTTGGACCACAGTCGGCGATCCGGTCTCGTGCTTTGGGTTACTCCTTCTTTTTGTTTTGGTTGATTTCTTTCTGCCTTTGGTCCTGACGTCGCCCACCCCCGCCTTCTTCTTTCGGCGCTCCTTAACGCGGCTAATCGAACGAACGGGCGGGGAACAAAGGCCCGCTCTTCTGCCTCCTCCTCCTCGCATCCGAACGGCCAATTGCGGCGGGCGGGAAGTGGGCGGCGGGAAGAAAGCACGGCAAACGGCAACTTCTGTCCACAACCGACCGTCCGCCCTGCTCCTCATTACGTCCACACAAAGAAGAGGGGAGTGACTTCAGGAGCCGCCTGTTCGGGCAGAAGACGGCAGTGCGTGGTCGACGACTGTGTTCATTCGACGTCACTCGGATGAGGTGGGAGACTCCACGATGGAAGGGGAAGCATCCGAGTCGAAGTGGAGGCGATTGTTTGTTGTCGTTTGCACGACGATGTGCACTTTTCATCTCCTCCGAACACGCCCGCCGTCCGCCCGCCTCCCTCACGATTCGAATTGGCGGAGTTTGAGGCCCGAATCCGGCGGGAATTGCGGAAATCGGCGGCATTCTTGGCGTTCGGCAGTCGGGACGAACGCGTCATCCTCATTCCCGACCGTTCGCTGCCGGCCGCGAATTCCGATTCGGATTGCCGACTGGCGGTGATGAACGGCGGCTCATGATGAAGCGGGCAGGGCGCCGAGTGAAGAATGGGGCCCGGAATGAAGGGCGGGCGGAGTGCGAACATCCCTCTCGCGCACGCCGCCAAAAGACGTCCGGGATCGTGACGTCCGGCGAAGACGGCCGCCCTTCTTTCCGCCTCCTCGTCCTCGGGAATCTCCGCCGAGAAGCACGCGCAACTTGCGGCCGTCGGCGGGAATTCGGCCGCCTTTTCTCATCAATCGTTACCGTTCCCCCGTTCTCGCCCTTCGTGCGCTCCTCTTGTTCTCAATTGATGGCGGGCGTTCTTTCCAATGGAATTCCACAAGTTTGTTTTGGTTCCTCGAAGCGAGTCACACTCCGACGTCCAATCGGGGCGGCTGATTGTTCGTTTGACTCCGCACCTTCCGGCCGGTTCGATTCATCGGAATTTGCTGAAACTCGCGAATTCCCTCGACCGTCCGCATTCCGACCGGAGAGCCCATTCCGCTCCTTCGGTTGTACGAGGATTGAGTGGAGTTTTGACGTCCTTCCACGTTGTTTACGTTTGGTGGTGGAAGGGGCCGCCGATCCTCGTTGCTGATAGCCGGCCGCACGCCCGCCCAGCGCTCATCGATCCCGCGGGAAATCCCCGATTCCGCACCCGCCCATTTTGACACGACTCCAGCACACGCCCCGGGGGAGCGGCCGGACATGACCCCTCACCCGACTTCTCACTTCGAGAGCGGAGCTCCAAACGGCCGATACCGCGCGCATTTCGACGACTCGTGGGCGGCGGCGGGAATCGCGGCGGCTCCAGCCGGAAGTCGTTCGGCGGGATCTTTTGATTAAACGACGATCCGTTTCGGGAATCCCCGCCACTTCTCCTTCCGCCTTTGTTTCCCATTCGGCCGGCACGAGGGCGTGCGTGTCGCCCGTCTAAGAGTACGTTCTCCCACGCTCGTTTGCACGGCGGACGGCCGGTGGGCACGAACGGCCGGCCGGCTATTCATAAGAAATGCGAAGCTCCCCTCAAGTTGATTTACGGACAGGAACGGTCAAGAGTCGGGTGTTCTCATCCCTTCCTGCTCGCGGGCCCTGACATCACCACTCGACTCGGCCCTCCGTGATGATTGTCCACTTGTGCGCACTGATTCGATTTGGACTCGTGTTCCCGAAGTGCGAACAAAGAAGTCCCGGCCTCGTTTAGTCGCTTGCGGGCGGGGGAATTTTGGGAACGAAGCGGAAATGCGGGACGAACACAAGCCGACTTTTCCCACTTGTTGTCGAGAAGAAGAGGAGGCGTGTGTTTTGGTTCGTTTTTGACGGGATTTGCCCTCTTCCGACTGTTTACATCCAAGCGTTCTGTCTTCGCTTTGCTACCTTCCCATTCGTCGAATGATCGCGTTCTTCAGCTCTCCGCACGCACACGACTCGACTTCGATGGAAAGTGCGGTGAACGGCTTCCACGCGGCTCGGCAGCGGTATCGCTACAAACGGCGAACGTCCCGCGCGAGCGCCTCCAGTGCGGACGGCCGGCCGCAGTGGAGGATCGTTTCGAAGATTTCTCGTCGCGAGTTGGCCCTCACGGACGAGCAGTGCGAGCAGCTGGCCGAGGCCTTCTCCGCCATTCCGGACAAGTACTTCGCTTTCGAGCAGATGTTCCTCCAACTGATGGTTGTTCCCTCTCCCGATCAATCCCTGACCTTCTGCTCGCTTCAGCAAGACGACCCGCAAATCGCCATCGTGTTCGGCTTCAACGGAATCAAACCGGAGGAACTGCGGCGGATGAGCCCTTTCCGAACACACGTCTGCAAATTCATGCGCTTCATCACCACCGTGCTCGACATGCTGCCGAAGAAGGGGCGGGAGGAGGAAGCTCATCCAGATCTTGAGGTATCCGCTTCTTTTCTTTCCTCTTTCCATTGGTCTCGTTCCAGGATGGTCGGCCGGCAGCATTGCAACGTGAAGCAGTTGAGCTTCACGGCCTCCAAGTGGCTGTCTTTCAAAGGGGCGATGCTCGCGACGTTGGCCAAGAGCGAGCAGGTGAGTTCGGGCTGAAGGGCGGGAGTGATCTCGCGCTTCAGGACAAGTTCTACAGCTCGTGGAACATCCTGATTTCTTTCATGATCTTCGAGCTCAAAGAAGCCTACTTGTCGCACGTGAGTGCCCGTCTTTCGATCGCCAACCCTTCCTCCTGTTCAGATTCGAACCCTCCGCAGCAACTCGCTGCCGCACGTGCTCGAGACCTACCGCCTGGAGATCAACGCGAAGCGGCTGGACCCGGCGAACGTCGACGAGGACGCGAAGTCGACGCTCTGATCGCTCCGAAAGACCTCAACACTCGTCGTTCACTTCTCCCCACTAACACAACAAACAATAAACCCACTGGATTGCCCTAAAGCATGCCTGTTGCCGTTTATTTTCGTTTCTGCTCGTGACGTTCGAGCAGGAGACCAGAGAAAAGATGGTGCGAAACGGACGTTCCCGCCAGACGCCGTTTCGAGAGCACGACCGCTGCCGGAAGCCATCCGCGCGTTGGATTTCAACGCAAACAAGGCGATCTTCTTCTTTGTTCGCAATCCGCCGTTTGTTCGGGAAGGACACTCGGGCGATGGGATGTTCGCGGAGGAGGCTTCCAGTCGAGAGATCACCGTCTTCTACCCGCACAGCTGGCCGGAGGTCGCGCAAGACTGCGGCCCTCGCTTCCCGCCGCTCCATCGGACGCCCTTTTGCGAATATCCGGGCCTGATGGTCGAGATCGTCGGAGTGATCGCAAAGGAATTGAACCTCACGATTCGGCCGTTTACTCTGCCCGCTGGCGATGGAAACCACCGAACGTTTGTTTAAGATGCAACGGTGATTGAGACTCTGGCGTTTAGCTGATCTCGCCCAGTTGTTGGTCGAACAAAACGTTCAACATGGCCGCTCTCGCAATGGGCCCTTTGGACAACTCGTCGCTTGAAGAGCGCTACCCTTCGCTCTACAACCGTGCGTTCATTAAGCAACAGAGAGAGAAGGATGAGTGGATTGATTTCAGCTGCCTTCCCGTGCCGTTCTCGCTCTCCCCGCCCGGCCGTACAACGTGGGCACAGGAGGTCAATCAAGCTTTGTACTTCTGCTTCCAGCAACTTTCCGGTTTTCTCGGCGTCTACGACAAGTACACGTGGCTAACCTTCCTTGTTCGTTTGCTGTCCTTCAAGCAGTCGTTTGCACGTGGGTCCAGCGGGCCGAGTGGCAGATGAGCGGAAAGAAGACGCAATCGTCGACGGGCTTTGAGGTGAACTGCCGACCGTTCCGCTTCATTCCTCTTTCTTCTGTTAGGTCGCCTGGCAGATCGTCCGCGTTCAACTGCGACAGCCGGACAACCTGCGCTTCGTGTCGACGAGTGGCCGGCTGGTCTTCTTCCTGTTCGCCCTCTTCCAGTGCACACTCCTGCTGGGGCTCTTCTCCTCGTTCATCCTCACTTCGATCATCGGAGTGCGGGAGAAGCCGCCGCCGGACGGGGTCCGCGTGATGCTCGACTACCTGGAGCGCGGCAATTACCACTTGGTCACGAACGAAGCCCAATCGAGTTCGTTCGCTTTCTTTCGGCTTGATCGTTCAATGGAAATTCCAGTACCTTTACGGAAAGCTGCTCCAATCGCCCGCCTACCCGTTCGGCGAACTGCGGTCCACCTTCAAGAAGAATCCGATGCGAGTGGTCGAAACGAACGAGCAGCTGCTTGGAAGACGTGCACTCCGGGCGGGGGATCCTCTTCCAGCAAGAAGACGACCCCTCGTTCTTCATTTCTCCCCTTCTGCGGCCTCACGATCCTCCGGAAGGAGATGCCCGTCGTGCGGACGTACCTGATGATCTCCACGGAGCATCCCTTCTTCGAGGAGATCAACCGAGTGATCCGAAGGAACGAGGACCGCTTCGATCGAATTCGAAGGAAGTACGTGAACTACATGCGAGTGAAGCGCCTTTGCCCGCCCTCTCCCACGAACCAACCGCTCGGTGAGTCCTCCCAATCGATCTCTTTCCATCCACTGGCCATCCTTTCAGGCTTCCTGCCCGTCTTCGGACTGATCGCCGTCTGCTTCCTGTTGGACCTCCTCGCCGGCTGCGTGCTGCTCGTCGAACGGGCCGTCCACCGGCGAAGGTCGCGAGTTTATTAGAAATAAACGAGTGGAAATGAGATGGACGAGGAGGGTTGAAAGACGACAATCGAGGAGATATTTACAGGCGACGTGAAAGAAAGTGGGCAGAAATGAGAGGAAGTTAGAAAATCCGATTGGAAACACGAGCCGCGGCGTCCAGACACATTTTGCGGCACTCCTCGATCGTTCCAAACGAATTGGCGTTGCCGTTACAGCCTGAGAGAGCGAGGTGAGTGGAACGAAATGAGTGGAAGCTCACCGAGAAACCAAAAAGGAAGACAACGCGACGTCTTCTGGTCGTAGTGATATCGGAAAGAAGACACAGATTAGCAGAGCCCCAGGAGGGGAGTGGACTCGGGAACGATGGGTGTTTGCTCGGGAGGTACTCAAACATTTCTTTTGGCCGAATGCCCCAGCTAGAATCCCCCGATTGCTGCTTACCGATGAGCCCAAAAAGGATGCTTGCAGTTGCCGTTCCCGATCTCCCGGGGCAGCTCGCAACGACGCTGGTCGCTGCCCGACGAGATGCGGAGGTTACCCGCTGAAACGAGGGGATGAATGGATTGATCGATCTGGGAGTGCTGGAACAAAAGAAGAAGGAAATCAAAAGAACACACAATTGCTGCAGCAGGTTGGTGAAGACCGCCGCTCCGCCGCCCGCCTGCCCGCCGCCGTTCGCCGCGCCCTTCTGGCCGCCCACGTCGCGGATGGTGTTGGCGATGAAGCGGATGAGGTTGGGCGGCTGCGTGACGTCGCCGCCGCCCAGCTGCCCGCCGCCGTACTCCCCGCGGCCCTCCACGCCGCGCCCGCCACCGCCGCCGCCGCCTCCGGTGCCGCCCAACGCGCTGCCCGCCCACTCCATGATGCCGCGCGAGAACTGATTGCCGTCCGGTGCCCCGCCGCCGCCGCCCGTGAATCCGCACAAGAAAGGAATCTGCGGTTCCGGAGAGCCGTGAGTGGGGAGGTTGCGGGGAGGGGGCGGTCGTTGTGGGGGCGCAGGAGGAGGAGGTTGTGCTGAACGAACGAACAAATCAGGGAGTGCAAACACCTCCACGACCCCCAAACAGAAACAAACTGGCCACTCACCTCCGCACTGCCGAGTGGCCGCCCTGCACTCCTCGAGGCCGTCGAAGAGGTTGTCGTTCGTCTCCTCCGTCCGACAGCCCGGGAACCAAAACTGCTCGCAGTTGCCGGTCGCCCGGTTGAACGTGAACTTGAGCTGGAAGCCGCAGAAGCGGCCGTTCGGGATCGTCTGCTCGCAGATGGGCGACTTGTGGAGGCGATTCGGTCGGGAGCGCCCCACTCCGCTGCCCCGCGTGCGCGGCGCTTCGGTGCGGGGAGGCGGCGCCGTTTGGATCTCCTCGCCCTCTTCGAAGTCGCCCTCCAGGTCGCCCCCATCGCCCGTGTTCAGCGGAGACTTCCGGCTCGATCTTCGTGGAGGGCGGCGTGGGCGGGAAGGTGCTCGAGGGGGCGAACGGGCGGGCGATCGGCCGTCCACCGTTTGCTGCTGTGACGCACTAAACACAAGAAGGAGATGCAGATCGAGGAGTGGCCACTTACCGCCTCGGAAATCGGACGGCATTGATTTGGACTTCTCCTCGTTAATCAGATGACTCGGCCGCATGCACACTTCGAAGGGGAAGTTGCACGTGAAGGGCTTGCACTTCCTCGTGTCCACCACGAGGAACTTCTCGTCGGCCACCACCGACTCGCCTGCAAACGGGAGAAGCTGAAGGAATTCAAGCGAGCACTCACATTCGGCCGTTTCGAAGAGGAGCTCGAGGAAAGGGTCGAGTTTGTCCGGAATGTCCATCTGCTGGCCCTCGACCGCCTGCACGAAGCAGAGCGAGAGCAAAAGAAGCGCTCGGAAGACCCATCGATCGGTTCGCAACCTCATTTCGGAGGCAAAAGAGGCGACGGAGCGGCTGATCGAAAACCGCGTGGTCGGCGGGCGGGCGGGCGGCTGGAGTCGATGACGAAGATGGAGGAGCCGATCGGCGGACGTCGCCGAGGATGGCGGCGAGTGGCTGCAGGTAATTGGGCAACGGGGAAGAAACGATCACTTGGGAGGATGGAGGGAAGGCGGTCAATTCAAGGGGATCTGCAAGCAATTAGCCTTTCGGTACGGCTGTTTAAAGAAGGAAACATACGAGTGGACGTCCCGATTTCCGCCCGCAACTCACGACGTCGTCCGGTCGGAGCGGAAGCAAAAAACGAGTGGGCGAGTTGAAGGTCGACGGCTTCTTTTGGCACGCGGAGGCCACCGCGGGCGGTCGGCGGGCGGCAGGCGGGCGGTCAGGCGGCGAGGAGCATCGCCGAAGATCGCCGACGGCGTGCTGGAAAGACGCCCGCTGTTTCGCCCTTCCGCCACGAAATCCGCCGAGTTGTTTCTTGTTTTGGGCGTCGATCGGAGGGCGGAAATGAGAACAAAACCGTTCGAAAGCGCCCCTCTTCGCTCGGATCGTCCGCAAATGGAAGGAAGAGGTCGCTTCGCGCGGTCTCACTCGCCGCTGGATCATGACGCACTCACTCACGAACAATCCGAACGCACGATCGGAGGAACGAGGGAGATGAATGAGGGATGAAAAGAGCAATTTGTCTCCCTCGTGTCTCTTCTCTTCGTTCAATCAAACTACTTACAAACACCACAATTCAGTTCGGGTTTGTGGAGAACGTTCTGAATAAAGCGGACAATCACTCTTGTCTCAATTATGTTTGTGTTGCCGATTGTTGAATCGGTAAGCAGTTGCCTGATTAAATTTCTATGGCCACGTGTCTTCAAGATTCAACCACAATTTCGATCCGTTGACTCAATTTCTCGCTTTCCAACGCGCCGGATTCCCGTCCGACGAGCAAGCCCGAAAATTCGCGTTTGAATGCGCGCCCCCCGCCGCCTTTCCACTCGGAAGCACGCAGTCGTGGAGCCGACCGCCAACGAGCGGCGGAGTGACAACGCCGCGACGACGCCGCCGACACCGCACCGTTTCGCTCGCTTCCAGTGGATAAAAGCGGGCGATCGTCGGTGGTTGTGATCAGAAGGCGGAAGAAAGTCGTGAATTTTCTTCGATTATTCGGCTTCGTTCCGCTTTGTTGTTCGCGTGTCCATCGAATTCTTCCGATTAATCCCGCCGTTCATTCCAGCCGATTCATCATGGAAGCTGTGGTCGAGACGGTGGTGGAGCCAGGCAAGAAATTCGCCAAAGATTCAATCCGTTTGGTCAAGAAGTGCACAAAGCCCGACCGAAAAGGTTCGTCCCCGTTCGATTTCTTTTCTTCAACTCGCTCCTTCCCGCTTGCAGAGTATCAGAAGATCGCGTTTGCAACGGCGGTTGGTTTTGCCATCATGGGCTTCATCGGCTTCTTCGTGAAACTCGTCCACATTCCGATCAACAACATCATCGTGGGCGGCAGCTAAACGACCGGACGTTCCTCCCGCGTTCGAACGAGCGGACCGACGAGTGACCCTTCCACGCGATAAACGCCCCACTTCTTCTCTAATTTATGTGTTTAAATGGACGAATGAATGTTTTAATCGCCGCCCTTCGTTCTCGCTCTCAACCGTCAGTCAAACGAATATTTCTGCGGCCTCCGTTCGAAAGGAACTCCCTTCTGACTCGCTCGTTTAGTCCCCGCAAATGAAACGAAGGGAGAAGCCGCCCGTCGTGGTGTGCTTCTCGGGCAAGCGGAAGAGCGGCAAGGATTTCGTGTGCTCCCGCCTCTCGGGCATCCTCCGCTCCCGCGGCGTCCGCACGGCCGTCCGGGGCATCAGCTTCCCGCTGAAGGAGGAGTACGCCCAACTGCACGGCCTCGACGCGGAGAGGCTGAAGGAGGACAGCGAGTACAAGGAGCTCGTCCGGCGCTCGATGGTCGAATTCGGCGAGGAGATTCGAGGCCGAGATCCCGAGTACTTTTGCCGGTGAGTCCCCAGCTCCTGTTCTTTTCGTTTCATTGCCGTCTTTCAGGCCGAGCGATGGAGAGCATCGCCGAGCTCGACTCCACGGACGTCGTCTTGATCTCCGACTGCCGCCGGCCGGCCGACCTCCGCTTCTTTCGCTCCAACTTCGCGCCCTTCTTCGTCCGAATCGAGTGCTCGGTGGCCGTCCGGCGAGACTCGCGGCTTCGTGTTCACCGCGGGGATCGACGACGCGGCCACCGAGTGCGCGCTGGACGAGTTCGCCGACTGGGACTTCCGGCTGGAGAACGAGGGCGATCTCGAGCGGTTGGACCGCCGGCTGGACGAGCTGATCGAACGGATCCTCTGAAGCACTTGCCTTCTTTCCACGGGTTTTGATCTCTGCCATGCTCCACACGAGAATAAACACACTTCTTTCCTCCTCGGAGATAAAAACAAGTGGAAGCAGCTGCCCGAACACACTCGCCGTTAGGGAGGGCCCCCTTCGTGTTAATGAAGAGAGCTCAAGGGTTGCTCGTCGTGTTCAAGGGCAGGAACACGCGTTCGCATGTGCACTCGATCGGGCACTCAAACAACCGACTGAATGGGCCCTGCTCGTGACCCCAACGGAATTGTTCGTCCGGGAGTTGTTTTGAAAGCAGCAACGGCGATTACTTGACCACCTTGCACAACCGTAATGAAGTGCTCTTCTCGATTGCAGAAGTGAGCAGAAGAGGCAGTTGTGTACTCGTTGTTGTGTTTCTAACCACTTCATGAGCTCATCTGCGAGTGGCGGTCCTCCAAATGGCCGTCCACCCTCCTCGATCCCGATCCCCCGAATCCACAGGCTCGTTTCGGTCGCGCGGATCCTCCGGAGCGTAAGCCGCCCGCCCTTCTTCGGGGCCGCGCGGCCATCTGCTCGGCGACGCCGCCGGCTGCGCATGGCACGAGCGGGCGGGCGACTTTTGGCCGCGGCGGCGAAAACAAGCGAGATCGCCGTCCTTTCGGGAGCTCGCGGGGCACTTGTTGACGCGCTCCCGGCCGCCCGATCGGCGTTGTTTTGGCCGTCGCGCGGCTCCCGAAATTGTTTTCGACGGCGCGCGACCGGCGGCGCCTTTGCGGTCGCCCGCCCGGAGCAACAAGCCGCCCGCGCCCGTCACTCCCAATTGACGAGCTGAAGGCGGCGATTAGGAGGCGGCCGGCCACAACAACCACTCCTGATGCCTTGTGTTGTGTAGAGAAGGACAAATCAACTGATGGATTGGCAATGAGAGGAGGCACAACTGCAATCCTTCCCTCGAATTCCTCAACTTCCCTCCAGACTGCTCCTTTCCGAATGCAAAATGCAATCAAACTCGGGCGGGGATTCGGTTGGGTGGTCGCCGGCGGGGGTCCTTCGGCCCCGCACATCAATCAAACGGCCCCCAACTCGCGGCCGTGCGTGATCTAAAATTCCGCAACGAGAGCGGCGGATTCCATTGAATCGCGACCGTCGGACCGCATCCGAAATGAATAAGCGGCCGTCGAGTGCAGGAATACGTGGCCGCAACGCCGGGATGCCGACGGAATCGCCGAACTACGGTACTCGCCGGTCAGCCGGTCGGCTTCCTCCTACGGCTTTTTATTTTCGAGTTCGGGCGGTACCTTCGTGTGTCTTCGGGTCATTTGGGCGCCGTTCGGTTGTTTTCGCATGTGCACCTGCCTTTTGGCCATTCGCGCGGCTACGGGCGGCTAATGGAGTGCGGGCGGGCGGGTGTCCCACGATCCCCACCGCCTCTGCTCGCCGCACGTAAACAACCCGAAAAGAAGCCGTCAGATTGAAATGATCCGGAGGAAGGAGGGCAAATGAACGTGTGCTCTCCAATCAATCAGTCATTTTTGTTCATTACCTTCAAATAAATCAACGGTCTTCCGGTTGACCTCACGCCCTCAAACACGCCCATCTTCCGTCCGTCTCGAACGTCGCCTAATTAATCCGATCGGATTTCCGTCAAACTTGGGGCCAAAGCGGCGGTCACTCGCGCGCGCGTAAATCATTCGGCCGGCCGCGTGCGGTCGGACGTGGGCGCCGATTTTTACCGTAGCGAGCGGAAAAAACCGCCGAGATCTCGTGCGAAGTGACCGATGGGGGGCGGCGGCCATCTGCTGCGAGCGGACGCGTGCGTGTGGCCGCGCCCGGGCCGCTCATCCCTCCGTGATTCCGGGGATTAATTGGAACGAGGAGAAGGATAGAAGAGGAATACACTTGATTGCGCTTGAAGCCAGGCATTCGTACGTGGATTCAATCGACTGCCATCCGAACGAACGATCGAGTAATCCAGCGGTCATCCTGGCTGCCTACTCCACCGAATGGCCACCAGTCGCTGCCGGAAAAACGGCGGAAGTGGGCGCCATTTCGGCCGAGCGCGCCAATTTTGTTTATTTGCATTCGCGAACATCGGGGGAAATCGATCGGGTCAAGCGGGGACGACGGGCCGGGGATCGGGTGTCCATCGGGGCATTAAGCATTCGGGATCGAGTGGGCAGACGGACGGGCGATCGATTGGAATGCGCCAAATTGGGAGTGCGGACTTCCGCTCGCTCCATTCGCCCGCATTATGACAGCTGCGGCGATCAATTGTTCCCTCTCGCCATTCATTCATGACAAACTGCGGGGACAAGAGGGCGACACGCGTCGTCGATCCCCCGCATAATAAGCGGGATGGCCAATGCACTCGACGTGTGACCTCGAAACGACGAAGAATTGCGAGTACTCCGATCAATTGGTACACGAGGACAAGAGGGATGATTGGCAGGTGTGAGGTCACTGTTTATTTTGTGCAATTGATTCGAGCAAGTGTTGGTGTTTGTTTCCGTTACGAATCGCCCTGCTCTTATTTGCATCTTCATTCAAACAAAACAAAAGAAACAAATTGTCACCTCAACGCGCTCTGCGGGAATTTCCGTCGCGGCGGTAATTGAGCGTGTAATGCGAGTGGACTTCCGAATGGCCAACCAACGAGCTCACCTGCTCCGCCCGCTCGCCCGCTCGATCGTGTGCGCGGAGGTCATGAACGGGGCGAGCGAGCGGACAAACGGCGAACATCTGCCCCTGCCGGCCGGCCGGGCCGGAAATCGAAACCGCGGACGGGAGCCACGCACGCGGCCTTTTTCTTCGAGATTCGCATCCATCAGGCGGCTCGCTCCTTCGAATTCGCGGGTACCCTCGCCGGCCGACCGACCGCAGCTGCCCGCCTCGTCTCGAACGTGACAAGAAGTGAGCAGAAAAAACATGAAAAGCGCGCAGAAGCGGGCGAATTGGAGGCGAGCGAGCGCTCGGAGGGCGGCAGAATTCGACTCGCGCTTCTTTCCGCTCATTTCTTGAGCAATCGAACAGAAGCGGCCGTAAAGGAAGCACGAGACTTCCGCTCGAATTCCTCCGTTCCGATCGTAAACCAACGAGCAGCAAGGCGGGATTTACGGTAAGCTCACGCAAATGCCAACACCTGCCCTAAACGCCCGCTGCGGGACACTCAATACGGGCGGGGCGTTCGGGTTGTGCAATCGGGAGTGCGGACGATTGGGGGTTGCGCGGCTAATCGCTCCTCGACCGCTGCTCCACGCAATCCGGCAATCAAAACACGCGCTCGAGTGCCACTTTGGCCCACGGATCACGACCTCCGCTGACCGGCCGCCCGTTCGGTAGGCCGCACTCCACGCGCAGCTTGTGGGCGGTCGACAAACACCGGAGATTAACGCGTTCATTCTGTTAGTTACGTTTGAAGATGGTTGCTGACGTGTGCACGTCTTTCCGTTTCTTCTTCCAATTTCGAATTCAAAAGAGAAACCGGAAGGGTTTGCCGCTCTTCGAGAAAAGCCGATTGGAGACGCCGCTCGTTGATCCAATTCGCCCGCCCGCCGGCCGTCGGGTCGCCGCAGTCGAATGGAGGAAGAGCAGGAGCAGTACGGTAATCTCGTTGACATCTGCCGTCATCCGCCCAACGGAAAGCAAGTTGTGGAGAAGAACCCGTTTATGTTCCGTTCAACGAAAATAATCCCATTTATTATCATCACATGCGCGACGGCGAACACCCGGCCGACTGCGGGAAGTCGGGCCTCAAAGACGCCGCCCGGCTTCTGCTCGGGATCGGCGGCCTCCCGGAGCGGCGCCCCAAAAGGCGGCGAGCGGCCGATTTGCATAAACCAGTGGCCGTGATTCTGTCCTCGAAAGGTCGCCGAAGGACGGACTGGACGAGAGACTGCCGACTGTTTGGAATTTTGAGCAGTCGGCAGTGTTTTGATCCACCAGTTCCTCCCGCACTTCCTTTTGCTGTTCCTTCGATCAGTTCGATCCTCTGCCGGCGATTCGCGCAATCGTCAAGGTTACGCCGCCCTCTTTTGGCGCGCGACCGGCAGCGGCGGAAAGGGCGGCCGAGCGGCTAATGAAGCGGCCGGCCGGGATCCGATCGGCGATGCGCGGCTGAGAACCTCATTTGGCCGGGCCGTTGGAGGTCCGTGAGGTCAAAGGACGCGAGTGAATTGCCGCTCCTTCGGCCACGCACCTGCTGGGGTCGTCGGTCTTACGGTAAAGAAAGAAGCCGCTTCTCTTCGCCGCCGATCGGGCGTGTTTTGCAAATCAAATCAGCGACGAGCGCCCTCTTCTGTGAACTGATCGACAGAATTGTCACGGACCACTCACTAGAGCAGTCGATGGTTGGAGACTGTACGTGAACGGGCAGCATTCGGGGTGGTCGTGAGTGCTGGAGGTGCGGAAGTTTCGATGCGCGACACCCGCCCACTTGTGCAGCTCCTGGTGCCAACCACGCGCGGCGCCAATCCCCGGCGGACGGTTCGAATTTGCGGCCAAAAAAGCTCGAGGTTCGCGCGGGCGGCAGATGGCGAACCGGCGGTCTTCGGGACTCTCGGCGGTTTTTTCCGAACGGGCGTCCGAGCGCCCACTTTCTTTTGTAAATCCGCCCCGCCTTCCCTCGCCCGCTCTGCTCGTCCAGCCGCCCGCTCGGCTTCGGCGGGGAGGGCGGAGCTTCGCGGACGCCGCCGCCTTCTCGCGCATCTCGGCGCTCGTGTGGCCGAACGGGAGTCACTCGGCGGACGGTAGGCGCCCTCGGTTGGTGTTTGATTCCGATCGAGAAAAGAAGTCCGTCTTCTTTCTTCCATGCTCGAACTGAAGTTGATGCTCGATTTAGAGTCCGCTTTTTGTCACTTTGTTCTTCCATCGAACGAAATCCAACTGATTTCTCTTCGGGCCGCCTTTTGTCTTGGACTTCCGACCGAAGACGTGCGGGAGAACGGCGGCTGTTGGTTCAACTGCCTCGATTTCACGCCTTTGTCCCGGCGGGCGGGTGTCGATCGGCGCCTCCTTCCGCATTCTCCCTCTTTCTCCACCGCCTTCCGTTGTCCGCCTCTTTGATTGGAGTACCGTATTGCGAAAAGGCTGTTTGTTCTGGGGGGCTAAAATTAAACGGACGCTAAAGAAATAAAACCGAAGGAGGCGGACGGCTTCCGATCACTCGCGAAGTTTTCGGTTCGATTCGTCGCGGCCGCCCGTTCGCCGCCGATTGGCCGCAATTTCTCGCCGCTCCGGCGGAATTCGGAAGTTTGCCGACCGGCCATTCTGCTGGGATGGGCGTGTATTCGGAGCAGATTCGTCCGTTTGTTTGTCTTCCTGTCGCTGATCACGCTTCCGGCCGACAAGACGCGAATTCCGGTGCTCGGCGGGTATTTCGGTTCGCAATCGTGTTTCCGCAGCTTGGGCGCGGGGCCAAATCGACCGAAAACATCCGAGCAACCAACAAACTCGCGTGTTCGCTGCCAAACGGAGCATCGCGGGAGTGTTCGGAGCACTCATCAAAAAAGAATGATTCATGGGCGTTTTGTTTAAACGAACTGTAAATCGGATGTTTATGCCTGCCTCGAATTACGTCGCTTGCAGCTTGCGGGTTGCTGACGCTAATCGTCGAGTTCGCCGCCTTCCCGGCCGCCTCCTTGACGACGAGCGCATCCTCGGGGATCCGCTGGAAATGAGCGAACTGGACGGAGGATTCCTTTGTTCTCCGTCTTTCTCCGCTCTCGTCCTTTCAGCCGTACAGTAGGCGGTTGAAAAGGAAGCAGCATTTCGGAGACAACGGGGACATTCCAATGGTTTTGAAGGTCTCGGGGAAAGAGACTCCGTGTTCTCCTTCATTGCTGTCGCTCATCCATCGCTTCTTTGCAATCGATCTGGTCCCACTTCATTGTCGGGGTTGTTTGCTCGCCGGGTGGTGTTGAAAGTTCGGTCTTTCGGTTGTTCACGGGGCTTACCGTAGTTCGTAATGCGGAAGGTGTGCTCCGATTTGCTCGCGGAACGCTGCGGGCGGGCAAAAGGCGGCCGAACGCCCTGCGGCCACTTGCGAAACGCCGCTGGCCGGTCGATTGGGAAAGCGCCCCGTCCGCCCGCCCCTCCCCGCCCTCGCCGTACCCGATTTCTCAATCCTCTGCCCGCTTTTTATCGTCCCGCCCGCCGCCGAGGTCGCCCGTGAGTCACGGAGCGGGCGGCGAAATCGGCGAGGCGCCGTTGCGACTGGCGGCGACGAGCGGGAGTTCTTTTTTGCAACTCCGAAGTGCAAAAGCCCACCGAAAACAGGGGGATCAAACGGCCGAAGGGCGAGAACGGGGGGTGTTTCGAAATTGCCGCCCCGAGCGGCCGGCCGGCGGGAAGGAAGGAAGGAAGGAAGCCAATGACTGCCGCTGTTTATCAACAAAGACTCCGATCAGTGCGCAAACATTGTTCTGTCTAAACGGGGCGATCACGAGTGTCGATCGTAGTCCCCACCGATTGGACGTTCGATTCAAAGGACGCCCGAATGGCGGACGTGCGGCAGGCGGGCGGCTGCTTATCGCCGGCCGCTTGCGTCGTCGAATTTCTGAAATTCCGCGGCATTTCGGTCGTCGAGCGGCCCGAACCGGACGTTCGCGGATTCCCGAACGATCCCGCTCGCTCGTTCGCCAATCGCCACCGCCGGCTGACTCACGCCCGCTGATAAGCCGCGAGGGCAGAGAGGACGGACGGAATTTCCGTCGAATTCTTCCGCTTCACGACCAAATCCAATCGATCGTGTTTGTCGACAGCCGTTTGTTTGAAAACGCGTCGAATGAACAAAGTGGTCGTCCTTTTCCTTCGAATAATCAGGAACTAATGCTGCTAAGGATCGATACACGGCAGTTGTTTCGTTCAAAAATACTCGATTCTGTCGGTTTTTTTTGCATTCTTGTACTGTAAGCGCTTCCATTCGTTTCGCGCGTGTTGTTCCGGTGTCTATCAGTTCGTTACTGATCCCTTCTGTTCAGCCGAACGAAGATCCACTCGCTGCTCGGGATGTTCGCCAACTCGCTGCTGATGCGGGGCTTGTCGCAGCCCGACGCCGCGCTGTCGGCCGGTTCGCCGCCGATCAACAGCGGGCTTCCGGATCCGTTCACTCAACTTCTGCTGAACCGAAGCGTCTTCAACCCGCAGCCAACCCCCGACTTGTTCCAACTGCTCGGATTGCTCCAGCCGCCGGTCGCCCCGCCGCCCCAAGCGGAGATCCTCGCCCAGATGCTCCAACTGCGGGCCTTGTGCCAACAGCCGGGCCTTCTCGATTTGATCGGGACGTTGCCGGGAGCGAAGGTGAGTGAGAACACGGCTGGAAGTCAATTGAAGTCCGTTCGTTCAGGTCGTGGACGTGCGCGAGGTGCAGGAAGAGAAGCCGGAGTCGCTCGCTCCAGCCGCCATCCTACCGACCGCGATCAAAGCGGACGGTCGATCGCCTCCGGCGGCTCCGCTCCCGTCTTCTTCCGCCTCTTCGGTTGCGTCGCGCAAGCGGAGCTATCGGGACTCCGAGACGCCGTCGCCCGGCTCGCTTTCGGCGCCCAAGAAGTCGAAGGCGATGCGACGTCTGCACAATGCGGACGCGGAGACGAACTCGCCGGTATCCGGAATGCACATCAAGGTCTGCTTTCTTCTTCTTATTGCCCTTCCCAACTGTCAATCTGCAGGAAGCGAGCGAGGTGTCGGCCGACGACCTCCTGAAGGCCTCCGAGCTCGACGAGTCCGCGACCTGCGTGAAGGTGACCGAAGAGGCGCGCCGGAAGATTGCCGACATCCCGAACGTGATCGGCGACGCGGTCTGCTCGCTGTGCAAAGTGAAGTTCGGCGACGTCTTCCTGCTCGCGATGCACCGCTGTCCCCGCATCGTGCACGAGGAGTACCGCTGTCCGGAGTGCGAAAAGGCGAGTGACTTCCCGCCCGCCGACCTTCGGACAATACGCGCCAAAACAAACGGGCATTGACCTCAACCGTTCGCTTTTAATTGCACGATCAATTCGGCGGCTTTCGCGTTTGATGGCGCCGACCGAAAAGCGGCTTTGACTCCCGAATCTGCGGCGATTTCACGTGGCCCGCTCTCCTCGGAGAAAATTGGGGCCGCGCGGGATCGGCGAGTGCGCGGGCGGGACAGCGGCGGCCGGCCGGGTGGCTAATTGCATTCGGGCGGCTCAAGGAAGCCGTCGGGTTCGTTTTTTGCCCGCCCTCGCCGACGGCTTCAAGGCCACGCCCGCTTCCGGTCCCTCGGATGCTCGTGGCCATTAGCAGAAGTGGGTACCTCCGATTACCGCCCGACCGGCAGCTGCGGTCCGCTCTCGCGCCCGCCGCGCGGCCAAACAGCCGAATGGGCGGCGGGCGGATCAAAGCGGCGCCCATGACTCCCGACTGTCCGCAAAACACCCGATCCACTGGCTGGAAGACGGCCGTAAATCGAAGGGGCGATTTACATGCGCGAAAGGCGCGGATTTGCGCCGAGCAGCGGCTCCTTTCGGGCCGGCCGAGCGGCGAGCATTTCGACAAACAAACGCGGACACTCGGCAGGTGCCCCCGATTGACCGCCGATCGGCCTCTTCGCGCCTCGCCCGACCGTAATTTCCGCCCGTGTTTGTGCACCGATCGGGACAAGAAGCGGCGGCGCGAACTTCTGAAAGACGCCCGCCCGGTCGCCGCCCTCGGTTTTGATTTACCGCCGAGAGGGCGCCGAGCGGAGTGTTGATCCTTCCGCTGCGGGGATTTTCGACCTTGCCGGAAGAATTCGGGGATCAAGTGGGCGGTAGCGGCGGTCGGATCAATTAGTTGATCCTTCCGGCGAGGCCTTGGATCGAGCATTCGGTGAGAAGGCTCCCAAATAAGCGTGCAGCAGAACGAGAGCGCTCGGTAAACAAGACCCCTCTTGACACCTCGAACGAAAACACGAAGCGATTCGCCGCCGCCCCACTTGGCAGTCGGCCGCTCGTTTGGCGGCATTTCTTTTCGTGCCGTTCGGCCGCCGGCTTCAAGCTGCGCGACGGCCGGGCGGCAGCTGTGCACTCGACGAGAAAAAGCGGGGAATGCGCAACGGAAAACTTCCGTGGCCGTTCGAGGCCCGTAATCCGCCCTTTCGTCGTCTACCGACGAACACAAACAATCAAACAAGCGCCGAAGACATGGAATCTCTTCTAACCGCCCTTCGTTGCAGGTGTTCAGCTGCCCGGCGAACCTCGCCTCCCACCGCCGTTGGCATCGCCCGCCCGGAGCGGACCGCAGCAGCGGCTGCTCGCACTGCCCCAAGCGATTCGACACGAAGAAGGCGCTCCGCGAGCACGAGCCGAGGTGCCCGCTCAAGCCGTCCACTTCCCGCGTGCCGACCGCCTCGACCTCGAGCCCGACGAGCTTCGCGGACGGCAGCGAGTTCCACAGCGAGACGGCGACCTCGCCGGAGGCGTCGCCCGTCTGCTCGTCGCCCCCGCCGGCCCTCATCTCGTTGGGCCTGCTGGGCGGCAGTTTGGACGTGCGGGCGGATCTTTTCCACGCATAATCTCCTCTGCATTCTTTTGTCCACATTGCATTGCTCCTCTCACCTCTCCGGTGCCGGCCGATCCCCCCCCGTCGGCCACACACGAATTGCCAGCCAACACTCCTTAATTGCAAGGATGTTCCGTCTACTTACTCCCCTCTCTTCGATCATTCCGCCAGTCGACTGCTGAGTGTCTTCTAGTCCGCATTTCGAATCCATTCTCCCTCCTTCTGCCCAGGTTATGAACGGAGCATAAGCCGTGTTCGATTGTCCCGTCTTCTCGTCTCCATTCCGAATAAACAACGAAGTCAATCAGAAGACAGGACAGCGAGGGTGGTCGTCCGAACAACCGGACAGGCGGCTTCGGCGGCCTTTTGGCGCACTTCGAACCGAGCGGGTGGTCGCGACGGTCATTAGCGATCGAAATGCGGACAAAAGCCGGCGATCCGGCCGGCAAGGGGGCGGGCGGGCGGGTGGCAACAGATGGCCGACGAGGCCGGTGGTCCGTTCGACCGCAAATCACTCCGCTTTGTCGTCCGTTTGCCGCGCATTCCGACCGGCCGATTCATCGATGCGGAGGGTCGGAGCAACAAAATGAATGTGGGCGGCTACAGAACACGAAGAATCCGCGTGCCTGGTGTCAACTGAAGGGAACACTCGACACCCGACAATTGCGGGGTCAACTCTTCCGGGCGACCAGTTGGAGATCGCTTGGTTTACGTCGACTTACGGATTTCTTCCTTCTTCAGTTGCCCCAAGATGGACTCCGTCTACCAACAAACCCGAGTGCAGATGGAGCGCGCGCAGAGCGGCCTGGCGCGCCTCGAATTGACGACGAACGAGAGCGAGGCGCAGCCCATCTTCCAAGAGGTCTTCCAACTGCTCCAGTAAGCGGCTTTCTTTTCCATTTCTTCCTTCAACCTTGCGTGTTCCAGTGAAATCGGAGAGAATTGCAAGCGCTTCGACGAGCTCATCGCGAAGGAACCCCCGACCAAGAAGCGGCAGTCGAAAATCCGAGCGGACCAACTGAAACACGAGTGAGTCCTCCGGCCTGCTGTTCTCCGATTGATCGCATCGTTCAGATACAAGTGCATGAACGCTTCCATCAACGCCATCCAAACTCGCCTCACGAATCGCTGGAGACACGCGGCGGAGCGCGAGGAGCTCCTCCACCAACGGTAATCCTCCTTTCGCCTTCTTCCTTTGCATTCCCTCCGGTTTGCAGCTTCCGACCGAACGAAACCCACTTGAACATGGGCGATCAGGAGCTGCTGCTGAACGACAAGCTGAAGCAATCGAACTCCGCGCTGGACGAGCTGATCGCCAACGGAACGGCCGTCCTCGACTCCATCCGCGCGCAGGGCTCCAATTTGGGCGGCATCCGGCGGAGAGTGCTGGACATCGGGCAGACGGTGGGTTCCTTTCTTTCGTTTTTTGCTCATTCGAGTGCCTTCTTTCAGTTGGGCCTTTCGAACACGACGCTGCGGATGATCGAGCGGCGAGTGGGCGAGGATTGGATCATCTTCCTGATCGGCTGCATCTTCGTCCTCGTCTTCATGTTCTGTTTCTATCGCTACTGGACGGGCTGATTGGTGAGCGTGGTGCGGGAAATAAATTATTCGAGATTCTTCCTCGGAGTTCAACAATCCACCTTCTCCTCTACGGTGTCTTTCGACAACAAGCGGCCGGCTGATGAAACCGCCGCTTTCTTCCGCCTTCACGGCCATTCGCGTGCTTTCGATGTCGAAATTCGTTGCGAAAGTCGCCTGACAACCACCGCGCTGCATGTTTCTGGTTGATTAAGCCGATTGTTGTAGTGTTGTCGGCTCAGAAGAAACCAATTAGAAGACTGGGATTAACGAGGGGCAATTGTTCGGGCTTGTGAGGAGTGAGCTCGCCGCCGACACGTCTGATGGGAAGACGAGTCGAATCGTTTCATCATTGAGGTTCGACACCCAAGAAAGACGATCTCAAGCACCTGCTCATTATGAATCCACAGTCGCTTGTTTTCCAGCCATCGCAGGATCGTTTTTCTGCGAGCCCAATCGAACGGCTTTCCCACGACGACGAGCACGAATTGGGGCCAATTAGAAGGAGACGGTGGGAAGAAAGGCAAAGGCTCAGAGTTTATTCCGATCGGCCACAGAACAAAGTCACTTTAGCTCACAAAAGATTAGAACGGAGACGGAAGGGTGGATCAAATGAGGCCGAGTTTCTGCTTCTGCTTGTTCTTCTTGCGGACGACGTCCAGGTTGCGGTCCTTCCAGTTGGACTTGCGGAGTTTGATCGGCCGATTGCCCACGTACTTGCCGTCCATCTCGCGGCAGGCGCGCACAAAGTCCTGAAAGGAGGAAAGATTGGAATGAACAGAGGGAGAAAGGAGCGCCTCACCTCTTGAGTCTTGAACGAGAACGAAGCCGTAGCCCTTGGGCTTGTTCGTGCGCCCGTCGCGGACGACCTTCGCCTTCTGGAAGCTCGGGTACTTGCGGAAGGCCTTGGCGAGCAGCTCGTCCGAGACCTCGTTGCCGAGGTCGCCGCAGAAGATGCGGAAGTCGTTGGGGTCCCACTCGGCCAGCGTGCGGTCCTCCCACGTCTGGCCGCCGCCCGTGCGCACGAAGCGCTTCATCTTCTTCTCGCCGCGCAGCACCTGGCCGAGGTACGAGTTCTCGTGGGCCTTGTTCGCCTGCTTGCGCGCCTGCATCAACTCCACGTCCGACGGCAAGGCCTGAAAATCGAAACAAATCAATAAAAACGGAGGAAGTGGGAAAACCGACCATCGTCTTGAAGGTTCCGCTCGGGGCGGCCGGCCCGGCCATGTACGAGGCGCCCGCATCCGAGGCGCCGGTCGACTTCGAGGAGCCCGGCTTGGAGTAGAGGACGGGCGCCGACGAGATGATCGAGCCGGGCGGTTGCGGGGCACGCGGCAAACCGGACATCTTCGGTCGGGAAAAATTCGCGAGTTACTGAAAAGAAGTCGGTTGAAAGCGGAAGCAATCAGACGGCGATCGAACGACGAACAACCAAAAAAAGTCGATAAAGCAGACCCTTCCGCAGACACGCTGCCCGCCCGCCGCTTTCTGGTCGTTTCTGCCACCGCTTTGACGAAACTCGGCGAGGGGGGTCAACTCGTGCGGGCGTCATCTCGCGCGTCAAGTCTTCCGCGCAGCAGTGCGGCGGGATCGCCGGCGAGTTCGGCGTGTAGGTCGCTTTGCCGCCGCATTTTCCCTCGTTTCCGTCGATCCCTGCCGAAGATGTCGAGTTCCGAGGAGACGGGCTACGATTCGGACGAGAACAAGCGGGAGCTGACGGAGAAGGAGAAACAGGTGAGTTCTTCCCGCTGCCCTTCATTTCTTCTCGCTTGTTTGCAGGAAATCGAACGCCGTCGGCGGAAGAACAAGAAGAAGCGGGAGTCGAAGAAGAACCGCCGGAAGGACGAGGAGGTCGTCGTGATCCAAACGGTCGAGGATCCCGGCCGTCCCGCCGCCGCCGTCGAGCAGCCCGAAGAGAACGGGAAGCAGAACGGAGCGGCGCCCGTCGACGGCGAGGAAGGCTGGCCGCGAAGAAGGACGCGCCCGCCAAGTTCGAGGTCGAGTACGTGGCCGAGGAGCCGATCGTCAACGAGAACGACCCGAACTTCAAGGATTTCGCCAAGGTGTTCGATGCGTTCAAGGTTTGTTCCTTCTTTCCTCGTTCCTATCGTCCCTTCCTCCGTTCAGATCAAAGACGGCGGAGGAGTTGAAGCAGGAGGCGCAGGAGGAGGAGTACTACCGCCGCGAGGTGAACATCGACTCCACTTCCAAGGCGGCCCTTTCCGAGCGGATCATGCAGGAGGAAATGGAGGAGCGACGGGTACGTGCCTTCTTTCCTTCGATTGATCAACCGTCTTGAATTCCACTTGCAGCGAGAAGACGGGGACAACGCGGAGCAGTTGAGCCGCCGGAAGCTGCGCCAAAGCATGCAGCCGTCGATCGCCTCGCTGAAAGCCGTGAGTTCCCGCCGTTCACTCCCATTCCATCCATCTTCTTTCAGAACACGACTCGGCCGGACGTCGTCGAGTGGGCGGACGTCACCTCGCGCGATCCCCACCTGCTCGTCCAGCTGAAGTCCTACCGGAACACGGTCCCCATTCCGCGCCATTGGAACGCGAAGCGGAAGTACCTGGCCGGCAAGCGCGGCTTCGAGCGGCCGCCCTTCGAGTTGCCCGAGTTCATCAAGCGTACAGGAATCATGGAGATGCGCGAGACCATGTGGCAGAAGGCGAGTCCTCTCCTTCAGCTCCTCTCATTGATTCGTTGTTGTTCAGGAGGACGGGCAAACGCTGAAGAACAAAATGCGCGAGCGGATGCGCCCCAAGCTCGGCCGAATCGACATCGACTACCAGAAGCTGCACGACGCCTTCTTCAAGTGGCAGTCGAAGCCGCCGATGACCAAGATGGGCGAACTGTGTACGTCCATTCCCTCTCTTTCTCATCCTTCCCTCACTCTTCAGACTACGAAGGAAAGGAGATGGAGGCCCAAATGCGCGAGAAGAAGCCGGGCACCCTGTCGGAGGAACTCCGCATCGCTTTGGGTTCGTTCTCCTTTTGCATTTGTTCTCAAATGATTTCTTTTGTTTAGGAATGCCCGTCGGACCCGTGAGTCACTTCTTTCCCTACCTTTTCGCTTCGATTCAACCGGAGGCACTTTCAGAACGCGCAAAAGTTCCCGCCGCCGTGGCTGATCGCGATGCAGCGCTACGGGATGCCGCCGTCCTACCCGAACCTCAAGATCCCGGGCCTCAACTGCCCGATCCCCGAGGGCTGCTCGTTCGGCTACCACGCGGGCGGCTGGGGCAAGCCGCCGGTCGACGAGATGGGCAAACCGCTCTACGGCGACGTGTTCGGACTGGAGGTGAGTCCTTTTCGTTCGATTGATCTACGCGAAGGGAACAACATTCACTTCGTTTATTCGCGACAAAAGAAGGGAAGGAAGAAGGGGATCAACGCTCGCTGTGCTTGTCCTTCTTCAGCGACTCCACTTCTTTCAACGTGCTGTCGTCCTCGCGCGGCTTCGAGACGGGCACGTTGGGCGGCGGGATGGCCTTGTGGGCGGGCGTGGGCGGCCGCTGGACGGAGGCCGAGGAGGCGGCGCGGCGCTGCGGACTTCGACTCTTGCGGCGGCATCCCAGCGCGTACACGACGAACAGCGAGGCGTGTAGAAAGCAGGCCGAGAGGACGGAAATCTGCAAACGGGAAGGGAGGTGAAGGGATCTTTCGGCTGTTCGCTCGCTTACCGCCATCTCCACCGCGTTCTCGGCAGTCGCCATGATCACGAGAAGACCGCGCACGGATGGGAGCACGTCAAATGAAATGCGCACAATCGGAGCGGGGGGGAAGGGCAGCGGGCGGAAATTTGCATCGTTGTTCACCGCATCAGTCGCTCCACCCTCTTCTTTCAGCTGCCGCAAATCAACGAAGTGGAGGACGAGTCGCGCATCGACCGCCGCCACTGGGGCGAGGTCGGGAGCGGCGACGAGGAGGAGGAGAGCGAGGCGGAGAGCGACATGGACGAGGAGGAAGACGGCGCGGAGATGCAGCCGCAGGGGGCGGTCGATCCGAGCGGCTTCGCGACGCCCCCCCCCACCGATGCGGGCACCGTCACGCCGAGCGGCATCACGACCATTCCGGGCGTCGAAACTCCGGACACCATCGAGCTGCGCAAACGGCGGACGGCCGAAGAGAGGTGGGTGATTGGGAGTGAAGGGAGAGCTCACCCAATTCTTCCTTTCAGCAGCGTTGCCGGCGGCGACACGCCCGCCCCGCTCTACACGATCCTGCCGGAGAAGAAGCTCGACCGGCTGAAGAAGGGCGAGATCATGGCCTCCACGCACGTCTACGACCTCTCCAAGAAGTCCAGCTCGGATCGCGTGGACGTGGCCCTCGACCCGGACAACCTCGACCTCTCCAACAAGGAGGGAATCCAGCAGCGTTACGACGAGCAGCTGCGCAAGGAGACGCGCAGTCGGGACGTCGCCCCCGAGGAGGACTTTTCGGACATGGTCGCCGAGCACGTGGCCAAGAAATCCGTGAGTTCCGACTGCATTCCACACTCGTTTTTCTCTCGTTTGTTCCAGCGAAAGCGCAAGGAGCCCGAGCCGAAGAAGTCGTCCGGAAGCCAGCAGAAGGAGAAGAAATTCAAGTTCTGATCGTCTCCGTTCGCCTGTTCCAATCCTTCCCCACCTCTTCTCCTCTCTGCCGTCTATTTATCTCCCTCTTCAACGATAATTGTTCTATTTGTTTGCGAATCTAATCGAAGGATGTCGAATTAAACGTTGTTGTTCGTGATCGCCTGTTAAACTCGACTTCGACTCCTCGTGTAGAAGCAAGCTTCCAGTTTTGTTGAGAGAACAACGGAAATACTTGGAAGAATCGAGGGGACATTCATTCCAACGATTGCAGGCGGGATGGACAACATTCGGGGCTCCGAATGGCTCCTCTTCATGGTCATGATGGTCTTCTTGATCATGGCCCCGTTCACGAAGGTCGAGGAGAGCTTCAACGTGCAGGCCATCCACGACCTTCTGTATTTGCGGCAGAACATCTCGCAGGTACGTGCTTCCATCTTTCCTTTTTGTTAGATCGCCCGCTTTTTAGTACGACAACCTTCAGTTCCCGGGCGTCGTTCCGCGGAACGTTCGCCGGGCCGCTGTTCGTGAGTCTCGTCGTGTCGCCCGCGTTCGCCGCCTTCGAGTGGTTCGGAGTGCAGAAAATGTGGACGCTGTTCCTCGGTTTGTCCCAGCTTGTTTGCGGTCAATCGTAGGGGTTCTTTCAGTTCGCTTCGCTCTCGGCCTCTCCGTCCTGCTCTCCTTCGGGGGATTCTCGCGGGCGATCGGGACGAAATTCGGGACGACGACCGCCGACTGCTTGCGGCTGATCACGGCCACGCAGTTCCACTTCCTCTTCTACGCTTCCCGCCCGCTGCCCAACACGTTCGCCCTCGTTCTGGGTACGCGAATCTTTCAACAACCATCAACCGTTTGCTTTTTTCAGTCCTGCAGGCCTTCAAGTCGGTGGTGGACGGCGACCTCAAGTGGGCGACGAGATTCGCGACCACTTCGGTCGTCCTCTTCCGCTTCGAGTTGGTGCTCCTCTTCGGGCCGCTCTACCTCGTCCTCTTCTCGAACGGAGCCGCCCGGATTTGGCCGACGATTCGTGAGGGAGTGCTCACCGCAATCGTTGTGTTGGGTAACGCGTACTTGCCATGAGTTCGCATTTGAATCGCCGTTTTCCAGGCGCTGACTGTTCCGCTGGACTCGCTCCTCTGGAACCGTTGGGTGTGGCCCGAAGGGGGAGGTCATTTGGTTCAACGTGGTGCTGAACAAGAGCCACGAGTACGGGGTGAGTGTTGCTTGCTGTCGCCCGTTGACTGTGAGGAAGTGTTCAGGTGATGCCCTTCTGGTGGTACTTCACTTCGGCCGTGCCCCGCGCTCTCCTCACGTCCCTCGTCCTCATTCCGTTGGGGCTGCTCGTGGAGCGACGAGTGCGGACGCTGTTCGCCGTGACGATCGTCTTCATCGCGCTCTACTCCCTCCTCCCGCACAAGGAGCTCCGCTTCATCATCTACGCGTTCCCGCTGCTCAACCTCCCGGCCGCCGCCTTCCTCGCTCGACTGTGAGCTCTTTGCTGTTCTTCCACCACTACTGTTTCTTTCAGGTGGAACAACCGGGAGAAGTCGTGGCTTCACCGCTCGATTGCCGTCGGCTGCTCGTTGCATCTCGTGGCCAACCTTCTGCTGAGCGGGATGTTCTTGTACGCGAGTGCCCGCAACTAC